>OZ023215.1:29382374-29422893 GCA_963995525.1 Escarpia spicata
GGTACTTGAGTGGTGGTACTTGAGTGGTGGTACTTGAGTGGTGGTACTTGAGTGGTGGTACTTGAGTGGTGGTACTTGAGTGGTGGTACTTGAGTGGTGGTACTTGAGTGGTGGTACTTGAGTGGTAGTACTTTAGTGATGGTACTTGAGTGGTGGTACTTGAGTGATGGTACTTGAGTGGTGGTACTTGTGTAGTGGTACTTGAATGGTAGTACTTGAGTGATGGTACTTGAGTGATGATATTTGAGCTGTGGCACTTGAACTGTGGTACTTGAGTGATGGTACTCGAGTGATGGTACTTGAGTGATGATACTCGAGTGATGGTACTCGAGTGATGGTACTCGAGTGATGGTACTTGTGTGGTGGTACTTGAGTAGTGGTACTTAAGTGATGGTACTTGAGTGATGGTACTCGAGTGATGGTACTCGAGTGATGGTACTTGAATGGTGGTACTTGAGTAGTGGTACTTAAGTGATGGTACTTGAGTGATGGTACTCGAGTGATGGTACTCGAGTGATGGTACTTGAGTGATGGTACTCGAGTGATGGTACTCGAGTGATGGTACTCGAGTGGTGGTACATCAGTGGCGGTTCCCATTCAATTGATATCCTACGCGAGTGAACTCGGTTCAACGGCCTAAAGTATGCATTTGTGCACACCTGCGCCGTTGTTCTCCCCTATATCGAGGTAATGGGGCCTGACGGCAAACATTCGTTTTACAACAACAACAACTAATACTACCACTACTACTACTACTACTACAACTACAACAACAACTACAACAACAATAACAACAATAGCAGTAGTAGCAGCAACAGCTGCTGTTACTACAGCTGCTGTTACTGCTGCTACATCTTAATAGAGTTGTAATCTGGTAACTGGCATTTTTCAATATATTCTTCTCATTCTAAGCCAGAATAATTGATTCAGTAACAGGAATTGTATGCTAATATGGTGACGGGAAGTATACGGTCGGTGTCCCTGTAGGTCGTTGGTCGACTCTCGTATATTGTTTTCTCTGGCGAAGAAAATTAATTATCCTGCCATCATAATTATGGGCTGAGCCAGGGAATACTCCTCTCTCAAGTGCTCTATCCATCTCCGTCTCTTTATACATGTTATCAAATATGTTGTTTGTTTTCGGCGCACCTCTTCGTTAATGATCGTATGTGGCCCAATAATATTCCGAAGATATGTTAGCAAATTACAGCGCAAACCATCACCGTCACCATAACAATTAGCGATTCCCTGCAGTAGTTCATAGTAGGAGTGACTAACACATGTAGCGATACATTAATTGTGTAAAGATTAATTTGTGTAACTTGAGTAAAACAGCCAAGGAAATTCATCCAATAAAAAATAACGGAATATTCATTTCTTCTCATAAAATGTCCATGCTCGACTATTAGCCTGGTTTATGACCATTCTCTAAACAATCGTGTGTTCGTATTGCAAGTAGATGCCCAAACCGTGAAATTCAGCTTCATGATGTTGAAGTTTGCTAATTCTGACGCGTATAAAAGTGTAGCTGGAAAAGGGGAGGAAACCCGGACGCCTGATGGACGTCCCCTATAGACACGCTCATGAGGTTGTGGGTGTTTGTGTGTGAGTGCGTGCGTGCGTGCGTGAATGCGTGGCGATCGAACTGTATCACATTTCCGTATGTCCAAACAATTGGTGATATACGAATAACGTAATGGATATGTCTATTTGTGTATCAAATGTCATGTTGTGTACATGGTCTAGAAAGCTAAGCGTGATGAAACGAGATAGAAATTAATTAGTTTTGACGAATTAATGGAGGGAGAATGTATTCTGGTTGGGTCCCCTTGGGCATAGAATGTTAATTCGCAACTTGTATAAATGCATTCTCACATGTGTAAGAAAACAGATGTTGCCATGTTTTTCAGTTGACCTTTAATAACCTTGAACAAAGGTCAAATGTATTTGTTCGCCTAAAATCCAACTATTTGAGACTGGTAGCGATTGTCTGATGCATTCAACCCTTGTGTGGCTCACGGGTTCATGTTCTTACTAAAATACGACATCACCATGTAAGGTTGACAGCTTGAGGAATCTTCGTATCGGTGTCTTCATGACAAATAACAAATGATTTTATTGTTTCATCCGACCCCTTTCGGGGTATAAAAACATTCATATACATTTTCAAAAGTTAAATGTAGCAAATATAATATATAACAATAACATTACCACTATGTGTGTTAATTACTCAGTACATAACACATTATTTAACACAATTACGTGAATTACATTTACGAAAAAGAAAACAACGACGTTATATATTTAAAAAATTTGGCTAGATTAGATAAGTGTTTAACATTTTCAACATTAAATGATTGACTAAATTTAAACGTATTCGATCTTACTCTGAAATTTTGATGTAAATATTGTTACCGAATAGTTGTCAATGCACGACATACCAGAAAATAATGAAATTCGTTTCCGGGTTCATGACTATTACAAAGAGTACAGGATTTTGGGGTATGACGTGTTAAATAACGATCTTTAGTAACTGTAAATTATGATTCCCACATCTAAATTTGCATAAATTTATCCTATCTACCATATCTAATTTCAACAAGTAATACTCTAAATTAACATTATGTTTAAACATTTTGTAATTAGTACACAATTTATTATTGTTCATTTCTTCATTCCAGTTTTGTAATGCAATGTCTTGTCATTTTAAACTTAATATTTAATTTAACCCAGTTCTTGTTTACTGTATTTTGATCAAACCAGACATTTGAGAAACCACAAGTATCAAAAATAGATTTGTTCTTCACAATCCATCTCGATTAAAAGCAGTTTTTGTCCTGTAGTTTTCTTAACAATTGATAAGTTATTTATGATAATTTTGATTTCTTCCCTTGAATTATTCTAACCCAAAAATTTTCATTCTCAAGCAAACAGTAACACTAACATTAAACTTCCCAACTTCACCAACTACCATACAACTAGCTGGACCCTTAGTTAACTTCATAAGATTATTAAGACTTTTTTGAGGAAATATTTCTATTTGACTTAATTCATGAAATCCCAAAACTTCACTACCATACAAAAGTATCGATGTTATCAGCTGATCAAAGTGCTCACATTGTATGTCGACAGGAAGTGATAATTCTCTTGCTTTTTATACAAGATTAAACATTGCCCATCTGGCGTGATTTACTTGTTTAAGTGAATAAGCAATTTTAATTGAACGTATTATCTAAATACACATAATCATCTGCCACATCTAATTTTCTATTACCAAAGATGAATTCTGGAAATGTTCTTACTTTTCCTCGTGAAAAGATACCGTATTCATTCTAATTAGCGTATAGTACGCTTGAAAAATATTTTAGACGCTAACATAATTTGTCAAAAAATTTTGCGTATTAAGCGCACACCCAAATGAGCCAAGTTTAAATAGACACATCGTTGCCGGCCGAGTTGGTCATTTGGCGACTTGGATGATGCAAGAGCAGACTTAACTGCACCTGGCTAATTCCACCCGACGTACAAACGATTACTGTATAAGTAACGGTGTCCTACACAAGCAGCGTAATCCACTGTAAATAGTTAACAATAATAATAATGTTTTTATTTCAGACAAGCATTGAGTCCATACTGGAAAGAAGTACATCAACAAAAACATCCATAAAAAAGAAACATAAATAAATATGAAGAAAAAAAAATATGTTAATAAAAACAGGATATTTAAAAATTATGCAGAGCCTTGATCCACTGATCCCGCAATTGCGACGTACTGTATATGTCGCTAGTAACAATACTCTGAATAATTGTATTAACAGACCTGTTAATCCTCGTGATTAAACTAAAAATAGCTGTTCTGATAACACATTTACATGAGTTTACATTAGCTGTAGCAAACATGTGGCTAGCGCTATATCTCATCGGCAGATTGTTCAATATTATGTATGAATTGTTATAGGCAACAATAAATTGCTGAAAATTAGCTTTTCTAAAATTAACCCATAGCGCACATATATAAATATTACTGAAATATGCAGTAAACAGCTTATTTTTTACAGAAGTAGACCAAAAATTTAATTAAGTTGTGTTATTTGAATTTTTTAATCACCGACGTCTACGTTAAAACTCAAAGTCGCAAACATTCTCGTATCAGGCAGTATGTATAGCGTCATCTGGTGGACGTGGATGTGGCTAACCTGATTTCCAGTGGAATTTGTCTTAAGTCAATTAAAATGGTCTCAATGCTTGTATCTGAAGTTGCATCTACTTCCCCTATTACGAATATTCCATGATGTGCATGCGGAATATTCGTTACATTCTCTTTAACCAAATGTATTTGTATTATGCTCAGGGCATAGCTTGTGCAGCTCTTTCACGACGACTAGTACGTGTTTATAAGATGTGTCCTGTAAACATAAAGCACTATTGTTTATCCAATCTTCCAATATGATTGATAACAATTATTTCTTAGAGGTGTTGGTCTAGAGAAAAATTCTCTCTATCACATATTAAAAACTGATGAAATGAATGAAGATGGGGATGTTGAACCATTTCAACATTCACCATACTTTGACGATGATAATGTAATAAACCATTTAACGAACAAGCAAAGTACATTTATCGTGCCAAGCCTAAACTGTCAGAGTTTAAAGGCAAAAATTGACGAAATAAAAATAAAGCTAGAGACACTCAGAAGTTGTGGCTGTGAGGTTACTGCTCTGTGTTTACACGAAACATGGCTTGATGAAGAGGCTGACACTTCTTTATTTCAAATAGATGGATATACAAGGCCAAATCTGTAGTGCACATGCTGGCTTGGCAATCTATCTCGGCAACAAATACAATTATAAATTTGTAAATACCCATGCTAATATTGACACTTGGGAAGGTCAATTTATTGAAATAACATGTTGTGCCATGAAGAAAAAAATAATTCTTGGAAATATATGTAGACAACCTAGAGATATAATTGAAAACTACCGTATATTTACAGACGAATTTGCATCAAATTTAATTGATTTACAAAAATCTAAAAGTGAAGTAATAATTGCAGAAGATTACTATATTGATTTGCTTAAAATTTAAGAAAAACCCACAATATGTGAATGGTTTGATACAAACGTTTCACATGGTTTCTTCCCTAAAATTACTACGCCCACACGACTTTCAGAATATCATGGAACATTCATTGATAATTTTTTATGCAATTTGTCAAAAGGATTTTTCAAATACTCAGCTGATATTTTAGTCAGCAATATTTCTTATAATTTTCCGTACTTTTAAGTGTGGACTATGTCGAATTTCTGTTTTTGCAATTCAGTTTTCAAATGGACGACTTTTTAAGTTTCTTCAGTTTTAGATCAGCGATTATCTGCTTCGCAGTCCCCGTCACCGCAGCCGTCACTGAAGATGTAACCCTTCTCACAGCTGTAGGTTTTACAGCCGCCACAACCCGCTACACAATGTCACCAATAGTGGTTGCGCTTGATGGAAATGTTACATTTTCAATGTTTTTAGAACGTGTTTTTGTTTGTACCTTTGGTATCCTTGACGTTTGTGATTTGAATACCTCTTCAGTGGATTCTGCTATTGCACATCTTCGCAACTGTCCATCTTGATTCAAATTTTATGATTCATAAATGTGCAATTACGTGACTGGACGTCGTATTGAGACGTAAACCGTTGACGTCGACGACGTTGCGACGTATCAACGACGTATCTGTGACGTCGCGATGTGACTTGACGGATGAGGTATTGCGACATAAACATGACATCACATTCTTAGCTGGGACAAGTCTAGAAGTTCCTAAAAGGAGCCAATCAGCTCCTCTACCCGGAATTTGCGGGCGTAGAAATTTGTTGCAGGAAATCTACTGTGTTCAATATGGGAAAATGGGACATCGTTGAACATCAAAGGTTATTGCAGTTAACTCAGCCCGACTCGGCCGTATTGCCAATAAAGCTTGTTTTGAAACTGGAAGTTTTTTTTCCAATTTGAAAATGCTCAGTGGTCGTACCTTCCAAATTGCGAACATTGTTACGGGCTTACTAAACACAATTTGGTAGGGAGTATACCTTCAACATAGATAATATAGTCTTAAGACCACTGTGTTAAGTAATAAATGAAAAACTATGAAAAGACTGCCTCCTTTTAAGTAGCTATACATGAAGTACGTCAGGCTTAGGGGGTCGGTGTCTATGAACAGACTACCTCCTTTTAAGTAGCTATCCACAAAGTACGTCAGGCTTAGGGGAGGGGGGGCGATGTCGATGAAGATACTGCCTCCTTTTAAGTAGCTATCCACGAAGTACGTCAAGCTTAGGGGGTCGATGTCTATCGAGAGACTGCCTCCTTTTAAGTAGCTATCCATGAAGTACGTCAGGCTTAGGGGGTCGGTGTCTATGAACAGACTGCCTACTTGTAAGTAGCTAACCACAAAGTACGTCAGGCTTGGGGGGGCGATATCGATGAAGAGACTGCCTCCTTTTAAGTAGCTATCCATGAAGTACGTAAAGCGTAGGGAGGTCGATGTCTGTGGAGAGACTGTCTCCTTTTAAGTAGCTATCCGTAAAGTACGTCAGGCTTAGGGGGTCGGTGTCTATTGGCTGACGTGAAGTAGTGTTACACCGGGTAAGCTTTACGTAACGATTTTTTAAATGTTGGCTCGTCGAGCTTTCGATATCAGACTGATAAAGAACTAATTGTTCATCCAATTTGGGGGTAGACGTTATAACTATTCCATCGAACAACCTGCAATGTGCTATTGTTTTTATTATATTTATAGACTTGTATTTTACGTGAAAACCAAAAATAAATGCAAACATGCAATACATATATTTATTATTATGGATGTAAACATCATAGGGGGAGGGGTCATTGACAAAACGAACTGAATTTTAGTACATGCCAGCGTACGTGTGTACATGCCAGCGTACGTGTGTACATACCAGCGTACGTGTGTATATTTCAGCGTACGTGTGTACATGCCGGTGTATGTGTGTACATGCCAGCGCACGTGTGTACATGCCAGCGTACGTGTGTACTTGCCAGCGCATGTGTGTACATGCCAGCGTGCGTGTGTACATGCCAGCGTACGTGTGTACATGCCAGCGTACGTGTGTAAATGCCAGTGCTACGAAGCGTGTCAATGATGTGGGGTCACAAAACATCCACAAATAGCATGATGTATTTTATGGATGGCCCCTAAATGGCAAAATTAGCTTCAACATGCTCATAACCTTATAAATCGAAACACAAAAATCTTGAAAAAATTGCCGCTATCTCGGTTTTTTTAGGCGTCTGATCGATTGGATTTTAAGAATAACGCAGTGAGATTTTTTTTTCTCACATGTTCGTATGACCATTTGGACGATTCTCCCCAGGCCGTACTGTGTGTTGGTAACTGTGTTCTACTTACACGCTCGCACGGATGCATATTCGCACGCACACTCAATCGCATGCACGCAACGTATCCTAGGATATAGCATATTAAATATTATATGTGTAATACGGACAATGTAATCTACCAGAAAAACGATATCCAGATAGATGCAATCCGCGGATTAAATTTCTCACGATTTACGTTACTTGTTTTTTCTAGCTGCATCACATACTGTAATGACGCCTGGCTGGACCAGCACTGTCATTCCAACTATGAGTGGTCTCGCTTGTATCAGGACTATGGTACGTCTTGTGAGTTATCGACGCACCTTTAATTATGTCCTCGCTGTGATTATACCAATGAGCCATGTCGTGGGAAAACTCGGAGTATGTCTGCGGCGACAGGGTAAGTAAACCAGTCGGCTGATTTGTATAAAACGTGGCGGTCTGTTCAATATCGTTGGGAGTGTTGTATACATAAATAAATTGTTGATAGTTTGTTTTTCTGCAATCTAAAGGCTGGAATACACTGGCACTTTCACTCGACCAGACCGGACCAGACCAGGACATGCCAAACCAGACTCCCTGTACTGCAGGTCCACTACACCGACCTACACCGACCTACACCGACTGAGCCATACTCGAAGCCAACGTGTCGTCATAACCATGTAAACTTGAAAACTTTCCACTACGTCGATAGTAGTCGGGGCTAGTCGGGGTCAGTCGGTGTCGGTGTCGGTCTGACGTGGTTTGGTCTGGTCGACGAAAAGTGCCTCGTAGTAAACAGAAGTCTCACTTCGGCTTGGATATCAGCCTTATCCGATAAGTCAACACAACTTACATGTCTAAGGTATTTATGATGGCGAGGTTTAATTTCTTTCTTGGTGAGATCATTTCCCTGGCAAGATTTGCATGCCATGAGTCAGAATACATGGCCAGGATTTACCGGCATTACACGGAACGTTGTGCAAGCATAATAGCGAATATTTGCAAAATAATACCGAATAAATACTGCAGTCCTTTGGCTGAATGAACACACATAAGTAAATAATATGCTTTTAGCAGGTAATTAATCATCAATGTACAAAGACTGCAGCCAACAGATGGTCCATATAAACTAAAACAAGTAAAGGGGATAACTGCCACCTTGCCTTACACTGGGTACGCCAGTCCGAGTACGTAGTTCTATTATTGTCTTCAATACCCGGCACATTAACATACCTGATCATTACGTTCATTACGCACCAGAATAAACGACACAGCGATAGAGAATAGTACGACTGGTTGTGAAACCGCAACCTCGATATGTGTTGTGGTAAGCCTACGTGCATCCAGACTTGGTGAATTATTGCACCTACTTATAATCGAGTCATAAAGAAACGCTTTTGTGGCCACTATTTCAACACAGTATACGACAGAATGCGTGAACGCATCACACGTTTGCTATGGATAGCAGTCTTAGCTTGTAAAATTATTGTCATACCGCGAACGTTTTTAATTTTGAGTATGTGTCTGTAATGCGCAAATGCCAGCATGTACATGACCATGGATTTATTTACCGGCATTACAATCAAAGTCGTGCACATATCCTTAAATAAAAACGGAAACATTCAGTTATAAAGTTCAACTTTCGTTCATTATCTATATGCTTCAATATCATGTAGATGTAGTTTGTCCCAGTGTATACATTGTGTATGGATGTAGTGTGTCCCAGTGTATAACTTGTGTATGGATGTAGTGTGTCCCAGTGTATACATTGTGTATGGATGCAGTGTGTCCCAGTGTATACATTGTGTATGGATGCAGTGTGTCCCAGTGTATACATTGTGTATGGATGCAGTGTGTCCCAGTGTATACTTTGTGTATGGATGTAGTATGTCCCAGTGTATAACTTGTGTATGGATGCAGTGTGTCCCAGTGTATAACTTGTGTATGGATGTAGTGTGTCCCAGTGTATAACTTGTGTATGGATGCAGTGTGTCCCAGTGTATAACTTGTGTATGGATGTAGTGTGTCCCAGTGTATAACTTGTATATGGATGCAGTGTGTCCCAGTGTATAACTTGTGTATGGATGCAGTGTGTCCCAGTGTATACATTGTGTATGGATGTAGTGTGTCCCAGTGTATAACTTGTGTATGGATGTAGTGTGTCCCAGTGTATAACTTGTGTATGGATGCAGTGTGTCCCAGTGTATACATTGTGTATGGATGCAGTGTGTCCCAGTGTATAATTTGTGTATGGATGCAGTGTGTCCCAGTGTATACATTGTGTATGGTTGCAGTGTGTCCCAGTGTATAACTTGTGTATGGATGCAGTGTGTCCCAGTGTATAACTTGTGTATGGATGTAGTGTGTCCCAGTGTATAACTTGTGTATGGATGCAGTGTGTCCCAGTGTATAACTTGTGTATGGATGTAGTGTGTCCCAGTGTATAACTTGTGTATGGATGCAGTGTGTCCCAGTGTATAACTTGTGTATGGATGCAGTGTGTCCCAGTGTATACATTGTGTATGGATGTAGTGTGTCCCAGTGTATAACTTGTGTATGGATGCAGTGTGTCCCAGTGTATACTTTGTGTATGGATGTAGTGTGTCCCAGTGTATACTTTGTGTATGGATGTAGTATGTCCCAGTGTATACATTGTGTATGGATGCAGTGTGTCCCAGTGTATACATTGTGTATGGATGTAGTGTGTCCCAGTGTATAACTTGTGTATGGATGCAGTGTGTCCCAGTGTATAACTTGTGTATGGATGCAGTGTGTCCCAGTGTATAACTTGTGTATGGATGCAGTGTGTCCCAGTGTATACATTGTGTATGGATGCAGTGTGTCCCAGTGTATACTTTGTGTATGGATGTAGTATGTCCCAGTGTATAACTTGTGTATGGATGTAGTGTGTCCCAGTGTATAACTTGTTTATGGATGCAATGTGTCCCAGTGTATAACTTGTGTATGGATGCAGTGTGTCCCAGTGTATACATTGTGTATGGATGTAGTGTGTCCCAGTGTATAACTTGTGTATGGATGCAGTGTGTCCCAGTGTATACCTTGTGTATGGATGTAGTATGTCCCAGTGTATAACTTGTGTATGGATGCAGTGTGTCCCAGTGTATACTTTGTGTATGGATGCAGTGTGTCCCAGTGTATACTTTGTGTATGGATGTAGAATGTCCCAGTGTATAACTTGTGTATGGATGTAGTGTGTCCCAGTGTATAACTTGTGTATGGATGCAGTGTGTCCCAGTGTATAACTTGTGTATGGATGTAGTGTGTCCCAGTGTATAACTTGTATATGGATGCAGTGTGTCCCAGTGTATAACTTGTGTATGGATGCAGTGTGTCCCAGTGTATACATTGTGTATGAATGTAGTGTGTCCCAGTGTATAACTTGTGTATGGATGTAGTGTGTCCCAGTGTATAACTTGTGTATGGATGCAGTGTGTCCCAGTGTATACATTGTGTATGGATGCAGTGTGTCCCAGTGTATAATTTGTGTATGGATGCAGTGTGTCCCAGTGTATACATTGTGTATGGATGCAGTGTGTCCCAGTGTATAACTTGTGTATGGATGCAGTGTGTCCCAGTGTATAACTTGTGTATGCATGTAGTGTGTCCCAGTGTATAACTTGTGTATGGATGCAGTGTGTCCCAGTGTATAACTTGTGTATGGATGTAGTGTGTCCCAGTGTATAACTTGTGTATGGATGCAGTGTGTCCCAGTGTATAACTTGTGTATGGATGCAGTGTGTCCCAGTGTATACATTGTGTATGGATGTAGTGTGTCCCAGTGTATAACTTGTGTATGGATGCAGTGTGTCCCAGTGTATAACTTGTGTATGGATGCAGTGTGTCCCAGTGTATAACTTGTGTATGGATGCAGTGTGTCCCAGTGTATACTTTGTGTACGGATGTAGTATGTCCCAGTGTATAACTTGTGTATGGATGTAGTGTGTCCCAGTGTATAACTTGTTTATGGATGTAGTATGTCCCAGTGTATAACTTGTGTATGGATGCAGTGTGTCCCAGTGTATACTTTGTGTATGGATGCAGTGTGTCCCAGTGTATAACTTGTGTATGGATGTAGTATGTCCCAGTGTATAACTTATGTATGGATGTAGTGTGTCCCAGTGTATAACTTGTGTATGGATGCAGTGTGTCCCAGTGTATAACTTGTGTATGGATGTAGTGTGTCCCAGTGTATAACTTGTATATGGATGCAGTGTGTCCCAGTGTATAACTTGTGTATGGATGCAGTGTGTCCCAGTGTATACCTTGTGTATGGATGTAGTGTGTCCCAGTGTATAACTTGTGTATGGATGTAGTGTGTCCCAGTGTATAACTTGTGTATGGATGCAGTGTGTCCCAGTGTATACATTGTGTATGGATGCAGTGTGTCCCAGTGTATAATTTGTGTATGGATGCAGTGTGTCCCAGTGTATACATTGTGTATGGATGCAGTGTGTCCCAGTGTATAACTTGTGTATGGATGCAGTGTGTCCCAGTGTATAACTTGTGTATGGATGTAGTGTGTCCCAGTGTATAACTTGTGTATGGATGCAGTGTGTCCCAGTGTATAACTTGTGTATGGATGTAGTGTGTCCCAGTGTATAACTTGTGTATGGATGCAGTGTGTCCCAGTGTATAACTTGTGTATGGATGCAGTGTGTCCCAGTGTATACATTGTGTATGGATGTAGTGTGTCCCAGTGTATAACTTGTGTATGGATGCAGTGTGTCCCAGTGTATAACTTGTGTATGGATGCAGTGTGTCCCAGTGTATAACTTGAGTATGGATGTAGTGTGTCCCAGTGTATACATTGTGTATGGATGTAGTGTGTCCCAGTGTATACTTTGTGTACGGATGTAGTATGTCCCAGTGTATAACTTGTGTATGGATGTAGTGTGTCCCAGTGTATAACTTGTGTATGGATGCAGTGTGTCCCAGTGTATAACTTGTGTATGGATGCAGTGTGTCCCAGTGTATACATTGTGTATGGATGTAGTGTGTCCCAGTGTATAACTTGTGTATGGATGCAGTGTGTCCCAGTGTATAACTTGTGTATGGATGCAGTGTGTCCCAGTGTATAACTTGTGTATGGATGCAGTGTGTCCCAGTGTATAACTTGTGTATGGATGCAGTGTGTCCCAGTGTATACATTGTGTATGGATGTAGTGTGTCCCAGTGTATAACTTGTGTATGGATGCAGTGTGTCCCAGTGTATAACTTGTGTATGGATGCAGTGTGTCCCAGTGTATAACTTGTGTATGGATGTAGTGTGTCCCAGTGTATACTTTGTGTATGGATGTAGTATGTCCCAGTGTATACATTGTGTATGGATGCAGTGTGTCCCAGTGTATACATTGTGTATGGATGTAGTGTGTCCCAGTGTATAACTTGTGTATGGATGCAGTGTGTCCCAGTGTATAACTTGTGTATGGATGCAGTGTGTCCCAGTGTATAACTTGTGTATGGATGCAGTGTGTCCCAGTGTATACATTGTGTATGGATGCAGTGTGTCCCAGTGTATACTTTGTGTACGGATGTAGTATGTCCCAGTGTATAACTTGTGTATGGATGTAGTGTGTCCCAGTGTATAACTTGTTTATGGATGCAATGTGTCCCAGTGTATAACTTGTGTATGGATGCAGTGTGTCCCAGTGTATACATTGTGTATGGATGTAGTGTGTCCCAGTGTATAACTTGTGTATGGATGCAGTGTGTCCCAGTGTATACCTTGTGTATGGATGTAGTATGTCCCAGTGTATAACTTGTGTATGGATGCAGTGTGTCCCAGTGTATACTTTGTGTATGGATGCAGTGTGTCCCAGTGTATACATTGTGTATGGATGTAGTGTGTCCCAGTGTATAACTTGTGTATGGATGCAGTGTGTCCCAGTGTATAACTTGTGTATGGATGCAGTGTGTCCCAGTGTATAACTTGAGTATGGATGTAGTGTGTCCCAGTGTATACATTGTGTATGGATGTAGTGTGTCCCAGTGTATACTTTGTGTACGGATGTAGTATGTCCCAGTGTATAACTTGTGTATGGATGTAGTGTGTCCCAGTGTATAACTTGTGTATGGATGCAGTGTGTCCCAGTGTATAACTTGTGTATGGATGCAGTGTGTCCCAGTGTATACATTGTGTATGGATGTAGTGTGTCCCAGTGTATAACTTGTGTATGGATGCAGTGTGTCCCAGTGTATAACTTGTGTATGGATGCAGTGTGTCCCAGTGTATAACTTGTGTATGGATGTAGTGTGTCCCAGTGTATAACTTGTGTATAGATGCAGTGTGTCCCAGTGTATAACTTGTGTATGGATGCAGTGTGTCCCAGTGTATAACTTGTGTATGGATGCAGTGTGTCCCAGTGTATAACTTGTGTATGGATGCAGTGTGTCCCAGTGTATACTTTGTGTACGGATGTAGTATGTCCCAGTGTATAACTTGTGTATGGATGTAGTGTGTCCCAGTGTATAACTTGTTTATGGATGTAGTATGTCCCAGTGTATAACTTGTGTATGGATGCAGTGTGTCCCAGTGTATACTTTGTGTATGGATGCAGTGTGTCCCAGTGTATAACTTGTGTATGGATGTAGTATGTCCCAGTGTATAACTTGTGTATGGATGTAGTGTGTCCCAGTGTATAACTTGTGTATGGATGCAGTGTGTCCCAGTGTATAACTTGTGTATGGATGTAGTGTGTCCCAGTGTATAACTTGTATATGGATGCAGTGTGTCCCAGTGTATAACTTGTGTATGGATGCAGTGTGTCCCAGTGTATACCTTGTGTATGGATGTAGTGTGTCCCAGTGTATAACTTGTGTATGGATGTAGTGTGTCCCAGTGTATAACTTGTGTATGGATGCAGTGTGTCCCAGTGTATACATTGTGTATGGATGCAGTGTGTCCCAGTGTATAATTTGTGTATGGGTGCAGTGTGTCCCAGTGTATACATTGTGTATGGATGCAGTGTGTCCCAGTGTATAACTTGTGTATGGATGCAGTGTGTCCCAGTGTATAACTTGTGTATGGATGTAGTGTGTCCCAGTGTATAACTTGTGTATGGATGCAGTGTGTCCCAGTGTATAACTTGTGTATGGATGTAGTGTGTCCCAGTGTATAACTTGTGTATGGATGCAGTGTGTCCCAGTGTATAACTTGTGTATGGATGCAGTGTGTCCCAGTGTATACATTGTGTATGGATGTAGTGTGTCCCAGTGTATAACTTGTGTATGGATGCAGTGTGTCCCAGTGTATAACTTGTGTATGGATGCAGTGTGTCCCAGTGTATAACTTGTGTATGGATGTAGTGTGTCCCAGTGTATACTTTGTGTATGGATGTAGTATGTCCCAGTGTATACATTGTGTATGGATGCAGTGTGTCCCAGTGTATACATTGTGTATGGATGTAGTGTGTCCCAGTGTATAACTTGTGTATGGATGCAGTGTGTCCCAGTGTATAACTTGTGTATGGATGCAGTGTGTCCCAGTGTATAACTTGTGTATGGATGCAGTGTGTCCCAGTGTATACATTGTGTATGGATGCAGTGTGTCCCAGTGTATACTTTGTGTACGGATGTAGTATGTCCCAGTGTATAACTTGTGTATGGATGTAGTGTGTCCCAGTGTATAACTTGTTTATGGATGCAATGTGTCCCAGTGTATAACTTGTGTATGGATGCAGTGTGTCCCAGTGTATACATTGTGTATGGATGTAGTGTGTCCCAGTGTATAACTTGTGTATGGATGCAGTGTGTCCCAGTGTATACCTTGTGTATGGATGTAGTATGTCCCAGTGTATAACTTGTGTATGGATGCAGTGTGTCCCAGTGTATACTTTGTGTATGGATGCAGTGTGTCCCAGTGTATACATTGTGTATGGATGTAGTGTGTCCCAGTGTATAACTTGTGTATGGATGCAGTGTGTCCCAGTGTATAACTTGTGTATGGATGCAGTGTGTCCCAGTGTATAACTTGTGTATGGATGCAGTGTGTCCCAGTGTATACATTGTGTATGGATGCAGTGTGTCCCAGTGTATACTTTGTGTATGGATGTAGTATGTCCCAGTGTATAACTTGTGTATGGATGTAGTGTGTCCCAGTGTATAACTTGTGTATGGATGCAATGTGTCCCAGTGTATAACTTGTGTATGGATGCAATGTGTCCCAGTGTATACATTGTGTATGGATGCAGTGTGTCCCAGTGTATAACTTGTGTATGGATGCAGTGTGTCCCAGTGTATACTTTGTGTATGGATGTAGTATGTCCCAGTGTATACATTGTGTATGGATGCAGTGTGTCCCAGTGTATACATTGTGTATGGATGTAGTGTGTCCCAGTGTATAACTTGTGTATGGATGCAGTGTGTCCCAGTGTATAACTTGTGTATGGATGCAGTGTGTCCCAGTGTATAACTTGTGTATGGATGCAGTGTGTCCCATTGTATACATTGTGTATGGATGCAGTGTGTCCCAGTGTATACTTTGTGTACGGATGTAGTATGTCCCAGTGTATAACTTGTGTATGGATGTAGTGTGTCCCAGTGTATAACTTGTGTATGGATGCAGTGTGTCCCAGTGTATAACTTGTGTATGGATGCAGTGTGTCCCAGTGTATACATTGTGTATGGATGTAGTGTGTCCCAGTGTATAACTTGTGTATGGATGCAGTGTGTCCCAGTGTATAACTTGTGTATGGATGCAGTGTGTCCCAGTGTATAACTTGTGTATGGATGTAGTGTGTCCCAGTGTATAACTTGTGTATAGATGCAGTGTGTCCCAGTGTATAACTTGTGTATGGATGTAGTGTGTCCAAGTGTATACATTGTGTATGGATGCAGTGTGTCCCAGTGTATAACTTGTGTACGGATGCAGTGTGTCCCAGTGTATACATTGTGTATGGATGTAGTGTGTCCCAGTGTATAACTTGTGTATGGATGCAGTGTGTCCCAGTGTATACCTTGTGTATGGATGCAGTGTGTCCCAGTGTATAACTTGTGTATGGATGTAGTGTGTCCCAGTGTATACATTGTGTATGGATGCAGTGTGTCCCAGTGTATACCTTGTGTATGGATGTAGTGTGTCCCAGTGTATAACTTGTGTATGGATGCAGTGTGTCCCAGTGTATACCTTGTGTATGGATGTAGTGTGTCCCAGTGTATAACTTGTGTATGGCTGCAATGTGTCCCAGTGTATAACTTGTGTATGGATGCAGTGTGTCCCAGTGTATAACTTGTGTATGGATGCAGTGTGTCCCAGTGTATACCTTGTGTATGGATGTAGTGTGTCCCAGTGTATAACTTGTGTATGGATGCAGTGTGTCCCAGTGTATAACTTGTGTATGGATGCAGTGTGTCCCAGTGTATACATTGTGTATTGATGTAGTGTGTCCCAGTGTATAACTTGTGTATGGATGCAGTGTGTCCCAATGTATAACTTGTGTATGGATGCAGTGTGTCCCAGTGTATACATTGTGTATGGGTGTAGTGTGTCCCAGTGTATAACTTGTGTATGGATGTAGTGTGTCCCAGTGTATAACTTGTGTATGGATGCAGTGTGTCCCAGTGTATAACTTGTGTAAGGATGTAGTGTGTCCCAATGTATACATTGTGTATGGATGCAGTGTGTCCCAGTGTATACCTTGTGTATGGATGTAGTGTGTCCCAGTGTATAACTTGTGTATGGATGCAGTGTGTCCCAGTGTATACCTTGTGTATGGATGCAGTGTGTCCCAGTGTATAACTTGTGTATGGATGCAGTGTGTCCCAGTGTATACCTTGTGTATGGATGTAGTGTGTCCCAGTGTATAACTTGTGTATGGATGCAGTGTGTCCCAGTGTATACCTTGTGTATGGATGCAGTGTGTCCCAGTGTATAACTTGTGTATGGATGTAGTGTGTCCCAGTGTATACATTGTGTATGGATGTAGTGTGTCCCAGTGTATACCTTGTGTATGGATGTAGTGTGTCCCAGTGTATAACTTGTGTATGGATGCAGTGTGTCCCAGTGTATACCTTGTGTATGGATGTAGTGTGTCCCAGTGTATAACTTGTGTATCGCTGCAATGTGTCCCAGTGTATAACTTGTGTATGGATGCAGTGCGTCCCAGTGTATAACTTGTGTATGGATGTAGTGTGTCCCAGTGTATACATTGTGTATGGATGCAGTGTGTCCCAGTGTATACATTGTGTATGGATGCAGTGTGTCCCAGTGTATACCTTGTGTATGGATGTAGTGTGTCCCAGTGTATAACTTGTGTATGGATGCAGTGAGTCCCAGTGTATAACTTGTGTATGGATGCAGTGTGTCCCAGTGTATACATTGTGTATGGATGTAGTGTGTCCCAGTGTATAACTTGTGTATGGATGCAGTGTGTCCCAGTGTATAACTTGTGTATGGATGCAGTGTGTCCCAGTGTATACATTGTGTATTGATGTAGTGTGTCCCAGTGTATAACTTGTGTATGGATGTAGTGTGTCCCAGTGTATAACTTGTGTATGGATGCAGTGTGTCCCAGTGTATAACTTGTGTATGGATGTAGTGTGTCCCAATGTATACATTGTGTATGGATGCAGTGTGTCCCAGTGTATACATTGTGTATGGATGCAGTGTGTCCCAGTGTATACCTTGTGTATGGATGTAGTGTGTCCCAGTGTATAACTTGTGTATGGATGCAGTGTGTCCCAGTGTATACATTGTGTATGGATGTAGTGTGTCCCAGTGTATAACTTGTGTATGGATGCAGTGTGTCCCAGTGTATACATTGTGTATGGATGCAATGTGTCCCAGTGTATAACTTGTGTATGGATGTAGTGTGTCCCAGTGTATAACTTGTGTATGGATGCAGTGTGTCCCAGTGTATAACTTGTGTATGGCTGCAATGTGTCCCAGTGTATAACTTGTGTATGGATGCAGTGTGTCCCAGTGTATAACTTGTGTATGGATGCAGTGTGTCATAGAGTATACATTGTGTATGGATGCAGTGTGTCCCAGTGTATAACTTGTGTATGGATGCAGTGTGTCCCAGTGTATACATTGTGTATGGATGTAGTGTGTCCCATTGTATAACTTGTGTATAGATGCAGTGTGTCCCAGTGTATAACTTGTGTATGGATGCAGTGTGTCCCAGTGTATACATTGTGTATGGATGTAGTTTGTCCCAGTGTATAACTTGTGTATGGATGCAGTGTGTCCCAGTGTATAACTTGTGTATGGATGCAGTGTGTCCCAGTGTATAACTTGTGTATGGCTGCAATGTGTCCCAGTGTATAACTTGTGTATGGATGTAGTGTGACCCAGTGTATAACTTGTGTATGGATGCAGTGTGTCCCAGTGTATAACTTGTGTATGGATGCAGTGTGTCCCAGTGTATAACTTGTGTATGGATGCAATGTGTCCCAGTGTATAACTTGTGCGTGGATGTTGATGTCCATGGTTTATTCATTATTCTCAAGAATTTCCTCAAAGTTATTATATACCATCTGGTCCCTTTCCTTTCTGGTTTCTTTGTTTCCATAACAAAATTAGTTTACTGGTAATCCACACAGATTTTAAAGCGGTTCACACATTTTGAATGGAGATGTTGCCATTAAAACTTTCGAACCGCTTTGCGGTGCCACCGTTGCACCATTAGCGGAAGTTGCCTATGGCAGTACTCGAAAGAGTTATTACAAAGCATTTAAATAACCAAGCAGCGTCACTCAACGATACGCCGTTTTGATTTTGAACTGGTAGCGTATACAATATGTATAAAGACGCCTGTTTTTCTTTCTCCACAATCTACACGTGCCCCGTTCTCTCTGAGATGCAACTTTCCACCTGACATTGGCTTTTTATACTTAGTCTTAAACAGCATAACACATGACCGTATTGAGCCAATAAGATGCGCGACAATGGGCCGTACACAATTTATGCATCGTGAAAACACCGCTATAATAATGTAATCGTCCACGACACGAGTTAATTATAAGCTAATTATAACCGCGCTCCACTGCGTTCACCTGCACTCGTCTGTAAATTATTACATAACATAATCTGATCCGTCTACGACTGGTGGTGTACTAGCCTGACCTTTCTACTTTAACAAAATGACAAGGAAATAAGATTCTGAAAATATATAAATAGCAGAAATGCTACAAATACCGCTCTTGTCTAAAAGAGTTATTTGATATATACTTACTTTAATGTGTCTGTACAATGCGCAAGTACGTTTGTGGTGAGTCTGTTGGTGTGTTTGAATACCATCCGTATGAAACGAGCACGTGAATTGCACGTTGGTAAGTGGCGGACCCAAAAAGCGAGTCTAGGGTGGCACAAAAACCTGCACTGGCGGCCGAACCAATTGAAGTCTATAGGGGGTCGTAGCCGTAACTTCCGCTTATCATAACATGAACGGAGGCATTTTTCTAA
The DNA here is from genome assembly GCA_963995525.1 of Escarpia spicata. Taxonomy (NCBI): domain Eukaryota; kingdom Metazoa; phylum Annelida; class Polychaeta; order Sabellida; family Siboglinidae; genus Escarpia; species Escarpia spicata. Next base: position 29,402,168 of record OZ023215.1, read on the forward strand.
AGGGTCTAGAGGGCACGGTTGCATGGGACCATTATAAAAGGTATGCGGCCTTATGTCTGGCGGGAACGTGCGCCCCGGTCTTCTGGATCCGCCTATGTTCTACATGTTCGGTGTCCATTTTTTTTTTTTTTGATGGCTTGACGGAACATTTGCTAGGTAATAGGTCACGTGATGTATATATCAATTCCATCGGTGCATCGATAGTTCGATGTATTCGTACACACCTACCAGTAATGGTCTAACTCCAGCTTGTCTTCGTCTTCTTCTTATGTACAGCTCAGAACTCTGTATCAGCCACACGTATGTGGCTAGAGTATTGTCGAGCTTGTCAAACAGGTGTTATCAATAGTGTAGTATGTCAAAATCGATACACGTTTTCGGACATTATGACGCGTTTCCAAAGGCTATGATGTATGACAGTGTTTGTCTGCCTTAACGTCGTACGTCTAACGTCATGACGACGATATACGACACGTCAAACCGAGGGGACATCACGAAAGTATGTCTCGTTCTCTTTGGACGTTGCAAAAGGAGTCAGTCTGTTCCCCTACCCTGAATTAGCCAGCGTAGTAATTTGTAATAGGAACTATGCCTGCTGAACGTGGGAAATGGGAAATTGTTGAACATCACTGTAACGTATTGAGGCTAACTCAGCCTGACTCGGCATTATTGTGACTAAAGCTTCTTTTAAAACTGGATGTTTCGTTTAACCTTTGGACATGCTCCGGGGGCGTATCTTCCAAATTGCGAACGTTGTTATGGGTTTACTTGCTAAACACAATTTGGCGGACAGTATACATTCAGCATAATTATTGTAGTCGTAAGAACATTATATTAATTAACAAATTAAAAACTAGGAACAGACTGCCTCCTTGTAAGACCCCCCACCCCGTTTAGCGTTTCATAGTGCATGCCTATGCAACCACCCTAATACAGCTTATAAAACGTTAGTGATTAGAAAGATCCCCCGGAAAAACCAAAAGACATACATGTATATATTTTTTGTTGCATGTCTTTATTCAATCGTAGTTCACATGTAGAGTGCGTATGTTTGGTTAGTAAACAAATCTGTTTTTAGTTATAAACAGATGTGTTGGCACGTCACAAACTGTCAATGCAAGTCAATGACCTGCACGTTTGACTTAGTCAAGTCTTACGATTTGACGAACATCAGAAGTGGCATTCATGAATTTAAATAAAATATAGCCTAAGTTATAAACAATACACTCTTTAATTATCATGTTCTTCTTATATGTTATCATTTTAATTAAAAGAAATCCTTACGCTAAATCTATTGTAAATTATTCCATGCATGGCCTAATAATCGATATGTGGCGATCACCAATACTCTCCCCTTAAGTACTTGGCGGATGTCCCCTATCCTCGTTGCAGCCCTCCGGGGGAGAGGGCCATCTATCATACAAACACCACAGCGTGAAATATAATATTCACGTGGAGAGATGACGGTCGTCCCTAGCTCAGATTAACTACGCTCAGTCGATAACTAATGTTCCGTAGCAAGTTAGCAGTGACTTTACGTAGCAGTCACTTCGCTCCGGTCTGTTCTGACTGCAGCTACGGCGGCAAGCCATCTGTCAACACGCAGGATACGATACCGGATCGACGATCAGTAAGTACTGTAATGTCCATATATTGTCATGTAGTACTCTTTCGCCTTCCTACCAATGATAATTATCGTGGCGTGGAACTCTCTGTCAGATGATGTTGTCGTGGCCGAGGCAGTGGACGTGTTCCGCCGCTGACTCCGGGTTTAGCGCATGTACATAGGACACAGGACCGGTCACGTTGTCACTTCGGTGCAATATCCTCTGACTGTGCCGAGTGTGTATATCAAGAACACCTTCTAAATGAGACACTGAAATTGTTTTATTTACATACGGGTGATTATTTAAACTTTGCAGCATTTGTGGAAAAGCATTGCATTCTTTGGTTGACGACTTGAACGCTGTGCTTGTATGGGTGTGTCTGATCATTTCCAATGTGTCGGTGACATGTTCATCTTATCGGGCATGTCTAACATTTCAGAGTAACACTATTCCGAACAAATAAATAAAAGATAATATTATATTACTTACTGTGAAGAATTTATTTCCCCAAACAGATTGACTTAATTTCAATATTTTACGAAAATGTGTTGCTGTGAAATGTCAGGAAATGACGGCACGGACGGTCCAACCGGTGTTCTTCTGTGCCGTTGTCGCGCTTACATTTATCCGGGCGTTAAATAATATACGGGTGACGTTTCTGCGCGTGCGCGTATCTAGGGGAATGCATTGACTGTCGCGTTTTCACTTATCCGGGCGTTATGCATGTTTATATGTATATATAATATATATATATATATATATATATATATATATGTACACACATATATATATATGTACATATATATATATGTATATGTATATATAATATATATATATATATATATATTTACATATGTGTCTATATATATATATATATATATATATATATATATACATAAATTATAAAGTGTTTGCTTCTCACAGACATAAACAAATTATATCGTAAAACAGTTTCCTCTCCACGCACACGTTACGTGACATACTATTATACTTGATTACAAATCTTAAACAGCAAATTATAATTATGTACTCTAACTATAACGCTCGTATTACGACAACAAACGAAACATTTTAATTACTGAATATTATGTATCACTACGTGATCTACTGGTGCCAAATATTATGCCTTACATATGCATATAAACATCACCCGGATAAAATTTAACGCCCGGATAAATGTAAGCGCGACACCGTGTTTGTTGCAGATGTTGTCCGTGATGGCTCTCCAAACTGCTCGATTGTTTGTATATTGTGGCAGTCCTGCTATGCTCCTTCCAAACGATCTTGGCACACTGTCTATTATTGTTATTATCATAACCTAGGTTAAAGTAATACCGTGGTGTTTTGAAAACGCACTCTGTTTCTAATGTCCAACACCGGCTTACTCGTACCATCCCACATGGAACGTTATTATTGGGACATTTTTCCTAAAAAGGGCCATAGGATTATGTGCTTGATTCGTACCCATGAGCAGCCTTGATTAGGGAATACAATACAACGCAATACAATACAATGCAATAACTTTATTGTCTATTGGGTTACAGAAAATTTCCTTTAGGCTTATTCATATAAAATCTTACATGTGTATGTATACAATGTTAAGATAAGTACTAAGAGCGAGGTTATCACATAATATTCATATCACATGCACAAAAGGACACAGTGATAGATCATATGTACATAGATAAGTAAACCACAATAAATAAGTAAAAAAAGTAACAGGTAAACACGTAAACCACATGAGGAGAATGTCTATCATACAAGTAGTAATGTAAACAATCAGGCTAATACATGGGGGCAGAGTAAATAAATTATAAAATGGTAAACATTATAAAATGTTAAGCAAATTATCATAGATTGTAATTATCCAATTAAACACACACATATATATATATATATATATTGCAAGAGATTATTATGGAGTCATGCCTAAAATTTCTGAGATTAATTTACACATGCACTCTTTGATCATGAGCATTCAGTCCTTAAGTTAAATAATAATCCAAATAAAAAAAGAATGGCGTTACCATGACTAGACATCTGGTGCCGGCATTAAAAAAACCAATGTGGAGCCACGACATATACACTGCAGGACATTAAGACAAAAACAGCACAATATAATGACATAAAAACACTAGATGCAATCAAAATACTGCTACAGAATACATTCACTTACAGTTGAGAATGGACACTGCAGTTGGTATAAAAGATTTTAAAAAGAGATTCTTCCGAGCAAGGGGCATCTTATATCGTCGGCCTGACGGAAGCTGCTGGAACCAGACCTGGGGCCGAAGTACTCGGTACTTGTGTACTCGAGTACATTTTTGAAGTACTCGTACTCGTACTCGTACTCGCACTCATAAAACTTATGGGTCATGGACTCGTACTCGTACTCATACCCATTGTACTCAGATTTTACGAGTACATCTAAGTATTTTCTCAATAAGTACTGGGAAAAAATATATTTGGTTATAAAATGAAACTTTCCTGAAATATTTAAATGTTCAACTATTTTAAAAATACTTTGTTAATTCTAATAGAATACCACCTTACCATTCCTACACATAGTACATCCTCATTCTCTGATAGCCATGACTATGATACCCAAACATGGCAACAGGCAGCATCTTTTCCCAGTCAGAAACACCCTCTTCAGCAAACAATAATTGTAGGCTATCAGTTCAGGCCATAAATCTGTTTGTTTAATTGAGCCACCAGGATGTCCATAAAGAGCCAATTGGCAGTTAACCCACCAGTTAGACAGGAAATGCCTTTGATGTAGTCTGGAGACCACGCCATTTGGCACTGGCCGACAATGCAACTGATAAGAACAAGAACTGCCAGTCTTCCTCTGTAGAAGTAAGTCAGACTGCCTCCTACACTAGCATAATCCCATGCCAGCAACCTGGCTAAAAAGTCCAAAGAGGATGCTGAGCCTGTTATGTGGACATGTGCTAACCCTCTCAACAACTAGTAGTCTATGATCAGAAAATATAAATTGGAAACTTATAATATCAGCAGATTGCTGATTGTAGAGGTGAACGAATACCTCAGTCAGCCATGGACAGATCGTCACAGTGACTCACTCCAGTTCTGAGTTTTCCAACTCTGGCTCAGTTGGTCCCTCACCATCTCAGCATTCCGGCGTCATCAGCCCCAGTCGAAAGGGTATTTAGCATAGCCGAGAAAGTATTCTGCCCTGAACGGTGCAGCCTGAAAGACTCAAACTGTGAACAACTCATTTCATTCGGTGCAATGGCAAATAGATCATAAAATCATAGGATGCCACTGAAATGAATGCCAATGAAGTGAATTTCATTGTTGATGAAATAGAGGTTTTTCTTAGTTTTTCTTCATAAAAAATGTATCACCTGCCATTGCATATTCACTTGTGCTGAGTTATATAAATTAGATTAATTAATATTTTTTTTAATACGTTATTATTTAATATTTATATTAAAAAAAATGTTCTCGTGAGAATGTACTCGTACTTGTACTCGTACTCAGCTTTCAGCAATGTACTCGTACTCATTCACCATCAAAGTACTCGTACTCGTACTTGTACTCATGAAAATGTACTCGGTCCCAGGTCTGGCTGGAACAGACCAAAAGAGGATGGGTGGGGTCGCAAACAATAGTAGTAGCTTTCCTTCTGACAGCGCCATTGTACAAGTCTTCCAGCGAGTACTGCCCTGACCCAATAATTTTTCCTGCGACTTTGACAATGCGAGACAGCCTACCTTTGTCTTTCATGTTCAGGTTACCAAACCATACAACACAACTGAAGGTCAAAACACTCTCTATTAAACTCCTTTTATCCTATCCTATACCATTTCCAAGATTTCTTGGCTCACGTCAAAAGATCTCAATTTCCTTAGCAGGTAGAGGCGCTGGTTTGCCTTTTTTACAATGTGATCAGTGTTATCAGTGAAAGACAGTTTGTTGTCATAAAAAGTGCCAAGATATTTAAAACTGGACACAACTTGAACAGGTTCATTACTAATCTTGGCAGGAGCAAAAACATCAGACTTTCCTGTTGTCGATCACAAATTCTTTCGTTTTGCCAACATTAAGGTGGAGAAAGCTGTCAGCGCACCATTTCTCCAAAACAGAGATTTGTGAAAAATATTCTGCCAGAGAATCTTCTTTTTCAGGAGGTCAACTACGGCCATGTCATCTGCAAATTTCAGTAGAGGACACAGCCCTGGGGTGCGCCGGAATTTACAATAATCTCATCCGACATACAACCCTGAATACTAACACGCTGTGGACGGTCTTTCAAAAAATCATTCACCCAAAGAACAGTATTTGGGCTTACATCAAGATCAATTAAGCGTTTCATAAGAACAGGTGCGACACAGATCTGTTTTGGCAACTTATTGGCCATTCTGATCGTCTGTAAAATAGTACCCATCATGTGTATTCCGTGGTACGATAATTTATATCCAAACAGCCGCAAAAAAATAAAAAGAAATGTGATCAGAAATAGTTAAAAATACAACATGGTATTTTGATTCTTGTCAAATTAGCTCAAATTGGTGTGACTCCAAAACTCTGGAAGTTTTCCTCTGAGTTTGAGATGAGTGAGAACGGTTAGTCAATCTAGGCGTACTGGTTTGCCTCGCACATACTCTTTGTATTTTTCTATGCAATGCAACCAATTAATAAACACACATTAATAAAAATAATAAAAATACCTGCAACGCCGGTGCACAGGGTAAAAATAGACACCATCACCTTTATCGTCGTCATTCAACAACTTAGCCAAGTTAAGTAGCCACATCCCCATTGCATTGTAAACAAAACTACGAAACTCTACCATCTCCTTCGCTGCCAATTTTTGTTCCTACCGGTTTGACAGACACACGCGTGTTGATTGCCATTTCACTGCTTGGTCAGCCGTTCTATGGAACCAGTTAAGACCTCTCAGGACAGCGAAGTCATTACAAGTGTTTGAAACACTTTAAAACGCACCTTTTTTGTGTAGCGCACCGGTGCAGTGGCTAGAGCTTCGGACTCTCAACCGAGAGAACCCGGGTTCGAATTCTGTGCTGCGATGTCGAACCTTGGGCATACGATTGGTACGATCGAATTTTATTTACCGTGTTGGTGGATCATCCATGCAACTCGTCATCGGCATTTGAACAAACTAACTGTCGGCTCCTGCTACCTAGATGGTTATGTCATCGAATGATTATAAATAATATTTAAGATACGAAACATGTTATATAATGGAAACAATATAAAGAAAATTATACAAAAGTTGTTGCAAATTGTTTGTTCGTTTAATGTCAACTGACGTAGATTTTAATCTCCGCGATGGAGATATATCGACTATATATTAGAGACGGATACTCCTTAAGAATGACAGATATTACAAATGTAAATCTAAGAGAAAGTGCAAGACCTAAACGAACAAAATGAACCATTCTCAGTGAAACCGTTTTAGAAATCAATCATCAGTAAAAAAAAATTATTCATAAGACGACAGAAACCGTTTGCTTACAGAAAATGTTGGGTCATCAAATATTTCGTCGGACCCGTAACCTTTTTCAGACTATAGGCCCGTGTGGCCTTTAATAGTTTAATCTTTATGTCGCACTCTGGTTGGCGGCACGTCCAAAATAATGGCCGATGGCTATGTCCGGTGCAACAACATCACCCTGACCGTAGTATACAAGGCTCTATATCGCTTACAGGAACATTTCTTTGGACATGTCACGGGCCACCATTGAAGCCAGACGGATATAACTTGCAGAAATGAGAATGACAACGACGGTGTCCTGTAAACTGGAATAGCACACGGCAGTGTGCGCACGACCGGGAGTTCTTGCGAAGACGATGGTCAAAAAACCTAATGCAACAGCACAAGTTGTTTCCTGGAGGGCCGCTATGTTCTTGTTAGGCAAGATTGGAAAGAGCTGGCCTACTGTGACATGACGACATTCAAATCTACCTCACGGTTGAACGAGATGAATCAATTGTGGCGGCACTGGCTAAGGTGGAATTGTGTGTTGCGGAAGTGGCTGCATGGTTGACTAAAACCAGTTAAAACTTAACACAGAGAAATCCGAGGCGATCGTTTTTTCTCCAGCGAAGGAACGCGACAGGCTGCCTGCCAATGTATACATTAGCCGGCCATCGAATTCATCATCATCGTGTGTGGGCAGTTTGGGTGTGCCATTTGATAGCAACCTACACTGTGAAAAGTTGCTACTATCAGATTAGAAACATTGATTGGGCGAATTCGGCCACATCTGACGGAAGAATCATGTAAGACACTTGTTAACGCACTAGTGACATCCCGTTTATATTATGGGAATGCACGTCTTTGTGGTCTCCCACACACGATGATGCAACGTCTACAAAGGGTGCAGAACCGTGCCGCTCGCCTCATTACCCGCACGAGGAAATACGAACACATCACGCCCGTGTTGTAGCGTTTACACTGGCTACCCGTTCATTTGAGACCGACCTACAAAGTGCTGCTGTTTACGTATTGTGCCTTGAATGGTCTAGCGCCGGACTATTTAAGAGAGCTAATTAGCTACCGTCCGATCAACAGAACTCTACGACCTACCTCGCAGCCTCGCCTTTTGTTTGTACCGGCCTCACAAACTGTTACTCATGGTGATCACCGTTTCCCGGTTTGCTCGGCGGTTCTATGGAACAATTTTCCTCCTACGCTCAGGATAGCAACATCATTACAAGTGTTTAAAACACTTTTGAAGACTCACCTTTTTAAACAAGCGTTTTTATAGTTCACCGACGAGGACATTTTATGTGCTTTCTTTAGATAAATATATTTTGTTTTATTATTTTTTTAGCATATTTATGGTTATTCTTCTTGTATAAATGAATGTATTTAAAGTAGTTTTTTTAAGAATGTCTTAATATATGTATTTATTTAACAGTTTTTTAATGATCTCTCTTTTTTAAATTGCTTTTTTAGTAACTCTATTTAAGGTAATGTTTTATTTTATATGTTTATTTCTTAGTTAACATTTCTTTTTATGTAAAATACTTTATTATATATGTGTAAAGCGCCCGAGAGCAATTTTAATTGACCGGACGCTATATAAGTACTTTTTATGTATTTATTTATTTAATGTCCAGCCAGAGGCACCATAAGACGATTAGTCCGACCAACAGGAATAAGCCGCAAGAGAGGGCGTAGAATTGGAAGATGCAGCAACGACCCTCACTTCCACGTTCGATCTTACGAGGTGGGCGGCTTCGATGACAGGGGTATTTTGTCGGGGACATAGGTCGCCAAGAAACAGACGTGCGGGTACCTGTGTCCCGTCGGAGGCATGCTAAACCGATACAACTATCCAGCGACTGAGGACGTAGACGACACTCCCGTCGAGGATACCTTCCTGCTTCAGATTCCTGCAGCGCAAGAAACTGGAGAACGCAACCGCGTCCAGAACGTGCTACAGGAAGTCATTACCAACCAGGATCATAGCCAGAGACACGTTTTCCCATTACTGGACTTTTTTTGGAAAATACCAACGGTTTAGTTTTTTCTCTCCAAATAAGGGGCCTTTTGGACTGTGCATAACGGGATTTTTAGTTTTCAGATACATGATCTTGTGTTGGACCATAACGTGGTTGTATATTCCCAATAACAAGGTCAACAATTGTTTGCGTTGTCATAACACAGGCCTTGTTCTATATATTAGCGTGAAAGCGAGTGCAGGACGTAGTTTGACGTTTGAGTATCACCCGAGCCTCAAGTGGGGGTGGAGTAGGATGTGTAACGGGGTTTTTCATGAGCATAACGAGTAAATACAAAAATAAAACCGGCTAAATTGGAAAATTTCACAAACCTGGCTAAGTGCTTGCTGCCAACCATACGTTTCTCGTGCACTAGTCTTTGACAATGGACACATGTGATTTATATCCTAGATGTTCACCTCGATGTAATTTCTTTATCACTGATATCCTGCGTGTATTAGGTTGTATTGTTAGACATTGGGTCTTAACGGCAAGAATTATTCCAGAGACAGGCGTGGAAGACCTATTCTATACCTCTAAGTAACTCGTTTTACCTGTAGCGTACGCGTGTGAAAAACTTAGATTTTCATACGATATATAACACACAAAAGGTTAATGATAGTGTGTAACCGCATACTGAATATGATAGGTATTTATAATAAGACGTACACAAGATATGAAATAGCGACAGGATAGTTGAAACCGTTTTATTGAAATTGACAGCATCTTAAGATAACACAAAACGTTCGTGATGGAGACGTATCTGCATTTTAAATGTATTCAGTTGCATAATGGATTAATCGTTTGCTGTTGTAGGATATAACAATTTATTATAATACAGTTTGTAATCATTAGTGGCGATTTAATATCATAAATAGTTTAATAATGCATATTTTGAACACTTACAATATCGAAGTAGACTAAATGTTCAGATACCATAATAAAAAAAACATTGAACAAGACCCATAAATTATATCTTATTTAGTTACATGGCATCAGCCGTAATATAAAAACGACGACATACTATGATAAAACATGTTTTATGGTGATATATAAATGCCCAAAGAACATTTAAAAGCATGGAAAGTAACACTAAAAATCGGAACGTCCGTGACGAATATGTGGTAGTTGAACAAATTATTTTCACATAAAACTATTTGCTTCAGCAAAAAATAGTTTGAGATACGGAATGTAAACGTACAAAGCATTTGGAAAAACTAGTTAGATCGACATCACAAGGACACGTGGGAAGGGGACGTCTACTACTATTCAGATCGACGTCACAAAGACGCACGTAGATAGTACACTTCTACAGAGGCACGCAGAAAGGGCGCGTCTATTACTAATCAGATCGGCGTAACAAATACACAAGCACAACATGCATGTGCCATCGGTGTCAACCTCCTATAACGCGTGGAAGAGACCAAGTGTTTGTCGCTTCCGTCCTCTGTCGAAAGTCGGACCGTGTCGCCGGCCCTTCGGTTTGTCGATAGTCGGATTGTGTCGCCGGCGCTCCGGTCTGCGGCCCCGCCCCTGACTGAGGGAGAGCTGCGGCACCCGCACGGTGTTGGGAGAGACCCGAGTGTCGCTGGTCACACGGCGGACACGGACTCCGGCTCCATCAGAGTCGCCTACAACAAAACGTCGTCAGAGGCGGCGAACACGACAATCTGGTGGCAGCTACGACAATCTGATGACAATGCTACACTGGTGATAAAACGACAATCCATATTATGGTGACATACACGAATGCAAAGCAGCCTAACAGGATTATTGAGAAGCCGGATTAGATGGGCAGGCCACTTGGCAATTGTGGATGCAGGGGAAATAGCAGAACAGAGGCGGAACAACACACAGGACACAGGAAATGGGGAAGGCCACAGCGGAGATGGGAGGACTGCGTGAAGAGGGTCATGAGAAGATCGGGGGAGAATGAAAGACGAAGTGAGGGAGCCGTGGGTAGAACACCATGGAGAGAGTGGTTCGGTAATCTTGTACCTGATCCCTATCCCTGTACAACTGGGAACAAGGAGGAGAGAAACCTTATACGGCAATCTGGTCGCAACAGCGATAATCTTGTGACAGTGATAACACGGATAATCTGTTAAACAGTGGTGGTAATGTTGTGACAGCATTGACAACCTGGTAACAATGCTGACAACAGACAATATTGTGACGACGACGATAATCCGATGACATCAACTAGGCCCCTACAATCTTGTGACAACAACGACAATGTGGGCACAATAATGAAAATCTGTTGATAACAAAAATACTCCCCGTGTGTGTGTGTGTGTGTGTGTGTGTGTGTGTGTGTGTGTGTGTGTGTGTGTGTGTGTGTGTGTGTGTGTGTGTGTGTGTGTGTGTGTGTGTGTGTGTGTGTGTGTGTGTGTGTGTGTGTGTGTGTGTGTGTGTGTGTGTGTGTGTGTGTGTGTGTGTGTGTGTGTGTGTGCGTGCGTGTGCGTTTTCATGTGTTTGCATGTTCTTATACGTACCTGTCTATGTTTGCATGTGTATGTGCATGTATATGTGTATGTGTGTATGTGTGTACATGTATATATGTATACACTCTATGTGTTACCAAACATGATTTAGACGTGCGAGTTTCAATTAGTTCTACGGTACATGCCGTGGACGGAGTACAGGAGGTCAGCCCGGTGCAACTGACATAATGAGTTCTTATGTAATCAGCCTGGTGTGCTAAGAATATACTGGGGGCGGCCAGGAGTTGACATTTGGAGGTCCGTGTTGGTAGTAGACAGCGCCAGTTTATAGTTGCAGCTCGGCGTTGGAAGTTAGGGGTTGGTGGCCTGCAGGAGATCCACAAAATTGGCTAGCAGTGCCATGGGCCGAGGTGTATCAAGGTAGCTGGTACATAAACCTCAGAACAACGGCGTGGACAGTGTGGAGTTTGGGGTTGGCTGGCAGAGCGAAGTGGGGTCGCAGTACCTCCCTCCTACTTCCCTCCCTCCATTCCTCAGCCTCCTTCACTCCCTCCTTCCCTCTCCTCCCCCCCTCTCCCTCTCCCTCTCCCTCTCCCTCTCCCTCCCTCCTCCCTCTCTCTCCTCTCTCTCTCTCTCTCTCTCTCTCTCTCTCTCTCTCTCTCTATCTCTCTCTCTCTCTCTCTCTCTCTCTCTCTCTCTCTCTCTCCTCCCACTACCAATCTGGTGCACTGAGCCTTACTTACGTGTGTGTGAATTTGTAATATATAAGATATTATATAACATTACATTCTCATATTGCATTTAATAGTTGTATTACAATGCAATAAATAGTTGTGTTACTTTAGTCCAGTCACAGTAGCGACGCCTTCTTGACTTTAACAGTGTTTTAAGAAAAACGTAGCTGGTGATTGTGTCGACATCAGATCCTTTCTGTACATTCAATTCACCTTTCCGTGCATCACCGATGTCACAAGCCTCGTCCAGCGCAGTCAATAAATCTCTCATTGATGTCTTCAGGTGCTCAATAGCTAATGCAACAGAAACACGTGATTGTACGACAGTTATAGTAGTTTAACTCGGCGGAGAATATACATGTGCGTGTGTGCGGGCGTGCGTGACTGTGTGTGTGCGTGCGTGCGTACGCGAGCGTTTGTGTGACAGTTGACAGTTCTGTTCCCCCCCCCTTTGAGTTTTGTTCGCAATGGAATTTATCACATCATACAATGTCATTATTAACTGTTGACTGAAAAGGGATACACATGTTAATGACACAGCGACACTTGTCGTTAAACATACGCGCGTTCATACGCACTCTTCTTTTCACATACACACGGGCGCGTGCACGCACCCAGGCGCTCACGCATACGTACACACGCACACGCGCACACGTACACACGTATACACGCACGCACACACGCACACACGCACACACGCACACACGCACACACGCACACACGCACACACGCACACACGCACACACGCACGCACACAGGTACATGCGCACGCACTCGCATACGCAAGCACGCTCACAAACAAGCACACACGCACGCACACAGAGATATACAAACACACACACACACACACACACACACACACACACACACACACACACACACACACACACACACACACACACACAAACAAGGATGAGCATTTTTTTATGTTTGACACCTCTAGCTGGAGTAGGCCCTGCCTCTTACATTTGACACCTCTAGCTGGAGTAGGCCCTGCCTCTTATGTTTTATTTCCATCCATAGTTGTACTCATTTGAGATAAATCTAACTACTGTCGCCCACGTCGGCCCACGTCGTTTGAGCTTTGCAAAGAATATAACAAAAACACTAGACATAGTATTATATTCACGACAGACGGAAACATTCCAGACTCTCCTCTGGGGCTCTGCTCTGAGTAGCAATCTTGCTCAATATAATCAAGTCCTTGTTCTATGTATAATTTTATAGTTTACATCATCATGTTGAAATTTTGAATCCCGCGTAGTAGTTAAACCAGAAAACATAACAGGCACGACTTTATCTACCTGAATCGATTTCATCTCGGGTCAGTTTATCTCGTTCTGACGTCTCCAATGACTCAGACGATTCAGACGACTCAGACGACTCAGACGACTCAGACGACTCAGACGACCCAGACGACTCAGACGACTCAGACGATTCAGACGACTTAGACGACCCAGACGACACAGACGACTCAGACGACCCAGACGACTTAGACGACCCAGACGACTCAGACGACTCAGACGACTCAGACGACTCAGACGACTCAGACGACTCAAATGTTAATTGATCTGTGTAAACCACAACGTATCAATTATGATTGAATGATTACTTTTATGTTACGCATTACAGTGTGTAATAGAAACGTTGTATCGGTTTCAGTATTGATCAAAGACGGAGATGGATACGTTACATGTACATGTGCATATCTTTAAATGGTGTCAATGCGTGCAATGTGACATCCACTAAACTAGTGACCTTTTGTTTGTCTCTATTTTCAGGAATATTGCCAATGTCAACTGAAAACCACGTAGTCCATTCCCAGAATATAATAAATAATTATCCCAAACTAATATCAATTATACATAGTGTGTGTTTATATATATATATATATATATATATATATATATATATATATATATATATATATATCAAATGGTTAGACGTTAAAAATGTAAATTACACTTTTGATTTTGGGTTTCTATTAATAATAAGGCACTGTGCGACTATTCGAGCGTTGTGTGAGGTTGCCTGTTATCTTCATACCATGATGGAGCAATCATAGGTACTATTTCATTACATGTTGCACACATGTCGTCCACTTACACATTGCGAGTAATTGTTCGAAGACGCGGTCCATCTGATCGGCCCACGCCTCGACGTCCCAACTCGCGTCTGTGGCTGAATCGGAACGGTACAACGCCACCATTTCTTGAAGAATCTCATCGAGTTTGAAGAGGACAGAAACAACCCATTCCGTGCTTCTAGAGTCCTGCTCAGACATTGCATCTTCTTCTTGTTCTGGCATAGCTTCATCTTGCTCAGGCATTGCATCGTCTTCTTGTTCAGGATTTGTTTCTTCTTTTTGCTCTGGCATTGTTTCCTCTTCATGTTCAGGCATTGTGTCTTCATTCTGTTCAGGCATTGTTTGTTCAAGCTCAGGCATTATTTCTTCTTCCTGTTCAGGCTTTGTTTCTTCAGTCAGTTCAGGCATTACTTCCTCATTCTGTTCAGGCATTGAGTCCCCCTCTTGACCAAACATCGTGTTTCTTTCTTGTTCGTTTATTTCGCCATCTTGCTCAAATATGATTTCCAATTCTTTCTCAGTGTCTGTTTCCGTTTCTTGCTCAGGCAATGTTTCTATGTCCTGCTCAGGCATTATTTCTTTTTCCTGCTGAAGCACCCGGCGTCCTTGCTCGGGAACTGTTCCTTCATCTTGCTCGAGCATTATCTCACGTTCCAATTGTTCTAATTCCTTCTCAAACACTGTTTCTGCTTCCTCCCCGGCCATAATTGTGCGATCCTGCTGAGGTAGTTTCTCTATTTCTTGCTCAGGTGCGATTGCAACGTCTTGCACAGGCGTTGTAGCAACGTCTTGCTCAGGCGTGGTTGCAACGTCATGTTCAGGCGTGGTTGCAACGTCTTGTGCAGGTGTATATTCATTTTTGTTTGAGTGCGTCGATTCGTTGACGGCTTTTTCCGACTCTGATTCTCTATCATACCCATGCTGGAATCCAGCTTCAGATACTTGTGTAAACTGAGGCTCAGTTGTCTGATCCTGCTGTGGTTTAATTCGTTGGGACGCTACAACCAGAGCGAGGCGTCATTAGAATAACCCAATATTGATAATGATTTATAATTATATTTATATTCGTTATGATTTACTTAAAATACACGTAATACATAGCACAAATCAACAGAGAAAAAGAGACAGATGCATATAACTATAATCGAGTACCCTTGAATGTGAGTTACAGGACAAACGATACGTAGAGCGAAGCCTTACAGCTGAAAATTTGTATTGTTCAATAACATCAGTATGTATTTTTTTTTAGTTCTCACACGTAACCATGTGATGAATTGCATGTATCTGTATAGAGAAACAAGTTGTGTACGCTTGACTGAGGTGACATTAATTATTAATATTATGCTATCGTACAAAATACGCGGATAAAGTAGCTGTCGTGTTACCTTCGTGGTCTAAACTGGTTGCTTTGTCATCTGTCCAACTTGCCGCTGACAACGGCCACTGAAATATACGTCACACATTAATATTCGCAACGGACCAATTTGGGCTTAACTGTCTTACTGGTTTAGTAGCTTTGTTTGCAAATGACAATGCAAAACGTGCACACTCATTCACCCGTACGACGCATACATTCTTACATTCTTACATTCGTGCGCGCGTGTATGTGTGTGTGCGTGTGTGTGTGTATGTGTGTGTGCGTGTGTGTGTGCGTGTGTGTGTGCATGTGTGAGTGTGTGCGTGTGTGCTTGTGTGCGTGCGTGTGCTTGTGTGCTTGTGTGTGCATGTGTGTATGTGTGTATATGTACATGTGTGTGTGCGTGTGTGTGTGTGTGCGTGCGTGTGTGTGTGTGTGTGTGTGTGTGTGTGTGTGTGTGTGTGTGTGTGTGTGTGTGTGTGTGTGTGTGTGTGTGTGTGTGTGTGTGTGTGTGTGTGTGTGTGTGTGTGTGTGTGTGTGTGTGTGTGTGTGTGTGTGTGTGTGTGTGTGTGTGTGTGTGTGTGTGTGTGTGTGTGTGTGTGTGCCTGTGTGTGTGTTTGTGTGTGTGTGTGTGTTTGTGTGTGCGTGTGCTTGTCTGTGTGTGTGTGTGTGTGTTTGTGTGTGTGTGTGTGTGTGTGTTTGTGTGCGTGTGCGTGTGCGTGTGCGTGTGTGTGTGTGTGTGTTTATGTTCAGGTGCGTGTCTGTGAGTTCTTGTTGGTACTGCTGTTGGTGCGTTTGCATCAGTTACGGGCTTTCACGTGTCCTTTCGCTTAGAGACGAATTATATAGGTGCATGAACTTAGACTCGAATAATGGCTACGCGAACTTCAGTTCATATAAAGTGCACCGTGCCCTATACCCTTAAATCACCACTTAAACGTATTATTTCAAGCAGCCGTGTTTGGCTGACTGGAGAGGCGCTCATCAACATGTCTGACTCACTGACCGTGCAGAGTTTAAAGCTGTTTCCTCTACCAGTTTAGCCCGTCACGAATCCGGTTCTTTAATGTTCAAATATGGAATATGTGAATAGTATAAATATTGCCCACAGTCTGTGTTTCAATGGTAAAACATGGTTCTGATAATTATATCCGGTAAATGTACCGGGCGAACATTTAGCCTTCTGTCCATTGAATTTGTTGGTGACAGTTTTTGAGACAGTAAAGAAAGTCGATAACATCGACACAGAAACACGTGCACAATTGAATTAAGGAATTAAGCATTCGGGTGAAAATTCCCGTTTTACCCAAATTACATGAGCATTTCTCAAAGAACGAGTCGCCACTCTAAGTAAACACTTGAGTTGTGGGTAAACACAGGTGTGTGCTGACTTAGGTATCTACTTCGCCACATATAGAGAGAAAAATAGAGCTAGTCATTGCTGTTGACATGTCACGCATTTATACAGTTGAAGAGGACCCGAGTCCAGGAATGATATGCACGTCAAGCATCTATACAGTTGAAGAGGACCCGAGTCCAGGAATTATACGACACGAGTTCTCTAGAAGCACGTCATACTATTTACAATTTCATGGCCATTTGAATTATTGCAGACATCTAACGGCGCGCAAAATCACGACTATACACGTGTGTTTTAACTGATAATATATTTTCCAGTAAATATTTCGTGTTTTGTTATTTTCTTATACAGTTACCATAAATTATGCAATGTTATTGGCAATGGCATATTGATAATAAGGGATACATGTTTTGTGAATGCCTGAAAAAGTTCTAGGCAGACGTTAATCAACATTTTCGATAAAACTCGTTTTGCATGTACGTTTGTGATCAAGCACCCAAGAGGCAAACAACGTGGAGTCTGATGTAGCGGTTCATTTGAGCCAAGTGCAACCCCCAGACCCTCACACATTTAACCACCCTTTTAGAGGACATATATAGTTATATGGTAGCGCAATATTATCATTTCATATTATTATTTCATTTGCCTACAACAAATTGCATAGGCGTGTCATATATATATATATGTATATATCTGTACAGACATATACATATATATATATATATATATATATATATATACATATATACGATCCGCCTACGCAAGTTGTAGGCAAACGAAATATTAATATTGCGCTATCATATATAACTATATACATACTGTATGTCCTCTAAGAGGGTGGTGAAATGTGTGAGGGTCTGGGGGTTGCACCAGTCAATTTTGGCTCAAATGAACCGTTTCATATATATATATATATATATATATATATATATATATATATATATATATATATATGTCATCATCATCATCATGCAGCCGTAGTGTCCCGTGGTTGGGCGAAGGCCTCAGCAAGTCGTTTCCAAATCTGTATAATATATATATATGTGTATGTGTGAGTGTATGTGCGTGTGCGTGTGTGTGTGATTGGGTGTGCGTGTGCGTGTGTGTGTGTGTGGGTGGGTGTGCGTGTGCGTGTGTGGGTGGGTGGGTGGGTGTGCGTGTGCGTGTGCGTGTGCGTGTGCGTGTGCGTGTGCGTGTGCGTGTGCGTGAGTGGGTGTGTGTGTGCGTGTGCGTGTGCGTGTGCGTGTGCGTGTGCGTGCGTGTGCGTGTGTGTGTGCGTGTGGGTGGGTGGGTGTGCGTGTGGGTGTGCGTGTGCGTGTGTGTGTGTGAGTGGGTGGGTGTGCGTGTACATAACACTTACAACAAATATTACCCCTGTAAATCAAGTCAAGCAAAACATCGACAATACTAAGCTGCGACAGATGTTTAAATCGCATGGACATTAAATGTTTGTAATATTGACGCTTTGCTGACATGTTGAAATGAGACCTCAACTTAGAAACAGACCTCAAGTTTTAACACACTCCATGTGAACTTGGATATATCAATAAATCATGTAACCTTATATTTGTGCACGACAGTAACAAGCGACATCCACATAGGCTTAAAGGACCTAATTTATTACCTGTCCATAAGCAATACCAAGCAATAACTTTTAAAGGGAAATATGGAGGAAGGGCTTGACATTATGACACTATGTTGCTGTGTTGGTTACATCCGATGGTAACCTTTAAAAGAGTAGGTCAACACTATTGCGTCATAACTAACCTTACGTGCTATCGATCTCAAGATGGGATCCTGTCCAGGGCGGCGTGGTAAAGGGTCATTACGAACACCGGACCTGATCAGAGGGTACCCGGCAGGCAGTGGACACACACTGACCGCCATGCAAGCCAAAACCACCCACCAACAACCCAACATGGCGTCGTGTTCGTGGACCGGTACGAGCTGCTATGCCAAGTAGCACTGTACTGCTCGGTCTAATCCACTTCGCACTTACCCCGGCAACAGGGATAGGCTGAGTCCTGCTTGAGTATGTTGACACATTGACAACGTGGCCTGGTTTCATGTCAGTTGAACAAAGATCGATTATCTAACAACACTGAACACGTTTGTGAATATCGTGTACGCATAATCTTCGCGCATTAATTGCAGCGTGGCGGAATACTTCTCAGTGAAGTCGAGATGTTGTTCGGTTGAATAGATCTGTCAAGGAGTAAATCGTAAAGCGCTTTGAGCAATCCTAAGGATTGGATACTGCGTTAGATAGGAACCTACGTTTACCTTTACTTTTTGCCACCCAAAGCAAAAACCCAAGATGGCAAGTGAACACAAAGCGAGTTTATCTATAGGTATATTATATATCTTGTTTGACCTTTGCTCCATACATAATCTACCAGGTAACAGCTCCACATCATACCCCATTTTGACGGGGAGAAAATACACTTTCCAAAACAATATGATATAGCCATTTTCTGAGTACGGAAGTGAAATCGTCAAGAACGAGTTCAATTTCAACATCCTGTAATGGTGAAATTGCTACCCAGAACGAGTTCAATTTCAACATCCTGTAATGGTGAAATTGCTACCCATGGTTTGTGGTTCCTGGGGTGGATGTAAGCTGATACAACGTTATTTGCCAGCCCACCCCGGACAACAGCAATAAAGCGACAACGCTTTTGAGATATTTGTCAATTTGTTGGTGGAGTGCAGTAGCGCAGCGGTAAGAGCTTCGGACTCTCGACTGAGAGAACCCGCAAGTTCGTTTATTCTACATTGCTTCAGTTCACTCAGCTGTATGAATGGGTACCTGTCTATAGACAGTGGTGGATATTTGTGTACGAATAGTCTTCGCGCATTAATTGCAGCGTGGATGAATGCTTCCCAGAGGTAAACCGCTTTGAGCAGTCTTGAGGACTGGATATTGCGCTATATAATAACTTACCTTTTTTACTTTTTATTTATTATGTACTTTATATCCTCATTTGTTAACATCTGGTTTATTTTCGACAAATAATCCAAAACTATGTATGGTTGCTACAAACCTTTGTTTTTCACGTAGCCCCATTTGTAAACTTATTTTTTCTCTCAAAATGTTGCTATATAAGAACTTACTTTTAAACTATTCCCGCTGCCAGCATGTACGCAACCACTTCTTAGAATAATCGCTACAAATACAGTCCAGGGTTTATTGGTTTCTAAAAGCACATGCTGTTAAGAGTACTACGGTCGTATATATAGGCCGCCCTTGACAAATGTACATTTACATAGCTGGTCATGTTTCACTCTTACAATTTATCACACCAGGAAATCATTATTATCCCCATGATATGTTGACTGATGTTGGTGACTTTGTGACGAATAAAGCCCAATGACTGAACAACTTCTGGAACAATGTTCGTTTTATTTGTGAACGTTGTTGGGTTTCCTGTCACTAGACAATTTCGTTGAACAAGTGCGCGATGTGGACAAGTGTTCATCTACTCCTAATCTGAACAATAAAAATAAGACACCGAAGTCAAACAACGATTTGATGTGACTCATACGAGGGAGGGAGAGACAGCGCGCGAGAGAGAGGGGGGGGGGGGGGGGGGGGAGGGAGAGAGAGACGTAAAGAGAGACACAGAAAAAGAGACAGA
>OZ023215.1:29423093-29428093 GCA_963995525.1 Escarpia spicata
GAGAGAGAGAGAGAGAGAGAGAGAGAGAGAGAGAGAGAGAGAGAGAGAGAGAGACAGAGACAGAGAGAGAGAGAGAGAGAGAGGAGAGAGAGAGAGAGAGACAGACAGACAGACAGACAGACAGACATACAAACAAAGACAGCCACACAGACAGACATACAGGCATACATACAGACAGACAGACATAGACAGACAGACACAGACAGACAGACAGACAGACAGACAGACAGACAGACAGACAGACAGACAGACAGACAGACAGACAGACAGACAGACAGACAGACAGACAGACAGACAGACAGACAGACAGACAGACAGACATACAGATGTGCAGGACACGTCCACCAACCTTGGCCTGTCGTGAGCCTTCCTCGGAGCGACGAGGGGCGAGGTAGTCTTCGTCTTGACCACGGCGAGAGGTCGGGAGGGCGCCAACGATTACCACAAGGCACGTGACCGCAGCGAGTAGTCGCCACACGTTGGTCATGCTTGGTCCGATCAACAACCGACTTAGACGAAGACAGGAACGATATGTCCAGCTTAGAGCAAACGGCTACTCTTATAGTGGTCATAATTAGTTGACGTCAGATGGGCCATATAAAAATGACGTCACCAAAACACTTGCACTCAAAAATGGTGCACGTGGGTATGCACCAGTAAATACTTGTGCTGAGCGATTCCGCTGTTGAAACAATACTTGGCAGACTGACAACGTACGACTTGTCAATTCAGTGCGTTTTATTTCTACTTACATTACCTCGTTGTACAGGCATAAGCGTTGTTTGCGGTTGGCGCATGATATTACGTAAATTGTGAAGCATAACTAGTTGTATTATATTTAATATGAAAGATGAAATATCAGTATTTAGACTAAATGGTCATCATAATCATTTGTGTTCAAGAAAAACATTTTTTAGAAACCAGCATAAACAAAATATTGTTAGTAGCTACAATAAATTAATACTTACATAACTAAGTCGTTATGGATTGACTACGTAGTTGACGAGTATGTCACGATGGCCTCTTGCTGTAAATGTTCCTTGAAGACGTTATTGTGAAAAAGCGTACAACAGAATAACAATTTTAGCCACAATCTGATGAACCTCCACCTTCATAGACACGTGCCGGTGCATGTTTTCTGTTGTAGTGATGGTTGGGATAACAGCGAGGCACTACTCTTGCCTGATATTCCGATGGTTCCTCTCACGACGCATGAGGATTATCACACAACTAACGACCATCTTGATTCTACTGGTATTCTTCATAGTCATATACGAACGAAAGTACAACACATTTCACAGCGATCTTTTACGAAAGTCGCTCGATCTGCGTGCTTTGGGTGAGTGCAGTGTTAGGACAATGCATTCTATGTGTCAAGAAATAAATCAGAGCGGTTTATTTATCTTTCGTCCACTAAACAGAACTAGTGTATCATCTACAGTTTATTGAACTTCCACTGGAAGCCGTATTCAGACGACTAATCGGTCTAACATACAGCAGTGAGGAGACTGTTTAGCGGCATAAAACCTACACTAGTGGTACCGCGACATCCTGAGCTATTTTGTAAGCACTAGCAATAACGTTTATCAACTTCAGTTTTGTCATATTTTTGGTAGCGTCATATATACAATCAAATTGTTGAAATAGCCATTGCTGCTCACGGTGCACTCACGCACGTACCCTCACGCCGCACACACACACACGTGCACGCGCGCATGCACACTCACACACACGCAGGCACGCACCCACACACACGCACACGCTTACGCATACGCGTGCACACACACATTGGGTCCCTGAATAAGTCCTTTAAAATTCCGATAATAACATATTGAAAGTCACATCTAGGTACGTTAACAGTGCTATGCCACAAGTGCTATGCAACGGACCATCATAACACACATTTGTTTACAGCAGCTGCTGTTCTTAACCCCTGGGTCGCGACCCAAGATAGGGTGGCCAAGCCATTTTAGTGGGTCGTCAATAGTCCCCTATGACTGTCCGAAATATCCTTTAGTGTCCCGCTTACCCGAATCAGATGCATGCGAGACGAATAATTTATGCTAAATGGTGTATGAAATTGACAAACCATATGATAGGGCCTACATAAGTTAGGTTGCAACAACACAAGGTTAAGAACCGCTGCTGCTTTAAATAACCTTTGTAACTGACATTTTCATAATTGTAGGGGGCATTGACCCGCTCCTTTCTGTACGGTTTCTACCAATAGGTACATGTGGAACATTGTGAACAACCCTTAGTCACTCATACGTTTGTCCATGCTAAACTGTAATAGCATGGCATGGTTTAAAAAAAATAAAAAATATTACTCACAGTGCGCGCCTATGGCCTAAATACACCACAGCATTGTGACTTTATTAATATGAGTTTAATCCTATAGAGAAAGACAGCCTGAAAACGACTACAACAAAAAAACTGCCTCCAATGCCGCCTATAGACAAAGCTGCACTGAAAGGTTATGGTACGTACACATACTGAAGATTTAGTTATTGCTGTCGTTCTCTTTCTTGCTTGTTCCGTCGTTATTTGGACAGTGCCGTCTCTAGCAGTTCCCGCTTTCTCTCGCTCTCATACGAACTAAGCACCATTCACCTGAGTTTCGTGTGTGTGTGTGTGTGTGTGTGTGTGTGTGTGTGTGTGTGTGTGTGTGTGTGTGTGTGTGTGTGTGTGTGTGTGTGTGTGTGTGTGTGTGTGAGTGTATGTGTGTGTGTGTGTGTGTGAGTGTGTGTGTGTGCGTGTGTGCGTGTGTGCGTGTGTGCGTGTGTGCGTGTGTGCGTGCGTGCGTGCGTGCGTGAGGGCGTGTGTGCGTGAGTGTGTGTGCGTGTGTGCGTGTGTGCGTGAGGGCGTGTGTACGTGTGTGCGTGTGTGCGTGTGTGCGTGTGTGCGTGCGTGTGTGTGTGTGTGTGAGTGTGTGTGCGTGCGTGTGTGTGTGTGTGTGTGTGAGTGTGTGTGTGTGCGTGTGTGCGTGTGTGCGTGTGTGTGAGTGTGTGTGCGTGTGTGCGTGTGTGCGTGTGTGCGTGTGTGCGTGTGTGCGTGTGTACGTGCGTGCGTGCGTGCGTGAGGGCGTGTGCATGTGACAAATTCGTCTGGCTTGACACAAATCAGTTTTCAATTATTGCACTAGAACGCGTATTTCAATAAATAATTATATTTTAACAGTAACAATTTAGTTTAGCAGCACCTGTTTTTAAACGCGCCTTCTGGTGAGAAACAGGTAATATTGTGTTGCCGAAATCCTGTGGTTACTAGTTGCATGTTTATAGATCTCAGAAAAGGAAGCCTAATCTCTGGCAGGCCAGAAAGTGTGAAGCGCCTTTATTCTCAATTATTATGTTAACTTTTTGTTCCGTATAGTTGTCAAATGCAGTTCGCGTTTCCAGCAGTCAGTGTGGCGTAGAGGCCACGGTTCTTGACTGTTTGGTACCTAGAATTGAATTCAAATTCCCCAAGATGATTTTTTATAATCGTCTTTTTACAGTAGTTTTACATGTTTTATAAAAGTTTTTTACAGACTAATTGAATTAAAAAAAATAAAAAATTATGGAACTTTTGCACTGCAGATCAGATAAATATAATTTGTTAGTTGACTGAAAACCAGATTGTAAATGTCACTACAAGTGTTTATTCTAACAAAATAACTTGGACACACCCACACTCATTGGTGCCTCGCTTATTTCATTATAGGAATATCTTCAAAACAAATGCACACGCGGCGAAGGGTTTCTAATAAATAATTAATTCATATTAATAATATATTATCACAACATATAGGCATAATCAGCAACAAAATGGGACAAATCTCCACGGACCGCATATGAGTCCCACTTTACCAATGCACCCCCTAAACGACTTCGCAACTGGCCTGTTCGTGTTTAATATGCATCCCAAAATTATGGTTAGTTCTAACAACTAAATCATGCATGTGTAAACTTATTAAGTTAACATGTGTAAACTTATTAAGTTAACATGTGTGAACTGTGGTAAAGACACACTCTACATTACTTCTAGGTCGATACAAAGACAACTGTACGATATACTATGAGGCAGGTCAAATGACACGAAAAGTATACCAAGACGTGCTTCGTAAAAGTAATACCGTAAACAAAGATGACATCACTCTAGTCACGCAACTGACATCATCACGCAGCGATAAGTTGTACAGCCTAGCTCGGCTCTGGCCAGGTAAGTGACTCCACCAACTGATCAAACATCATTGCGAAATCAAAATGGCCGCAAATAGTAATAATTCAACGTGGGTTTATAATACACTGACGTTGGGCCAACGTTTGGCCATGTGTCTTTATTCCAGGTGGGTTTTGTGCAGGTACACTATTGGTCTGGTCTTTATACACTATATATTGATTATATAGTGCAACATACATACGATGACATTGCATGAACTTTGTTGTTAATAATATTTTTTTATTAATATGAACTACTCATAACATGACACAATCACATCACTACGCTTAACACACACACACACACACACACACACACACACACACACACACACACACACACACACACACACACACACACACACACACACACACACACACACACACACACACACACACACACACACACACACACACACACACACACACACACACACACACACACACACACACACACACACACACACACACTCACACACACACTCACACCCCCCCCCCACACACACAAACACACCAACACACACACACACACGCACACACTCATGCACACACTCATGCACACTCACATACACACCACGCACACATACATTCACACACACACACACACACACACACACACACACACACACACACACACACACACACACACACACACACACACACACACACACACACACACACACACACACACACACACACACACACACACACACACATACATACACACACACACACATACATACACACACAGAAACACACACCCACACACCCACACACCCACACACCCACACACCCACA
>OZ023215.1:29433093-29573708 GCA_963995525.1 Escarpia spicata
TTATTTATTAACAATTGTCTTTCGTACGAGCTCATTATCTTAGCCACATTAATGTGAAATTGTCCCCGAATGATGTTAATATTGCTACTTTGTGTCGATCAGCCAGGGGTGTTGCCGGGTGTCAACCTCTCATCCCTACCTATTGTAGGCCAATCTCCCGCCTATCACCAGTTGCTAGGACCAACCTCCGACCTTCCATGAGCTGTCATAATGCCTTACTGTTTCCATGATTCTTTCGTCACCGTCTATACCTCCTTCTTCACCTTCTATGCTTCCTTCTTCGCCTTCTGTACTTCCTTCTTCACTTCTATACTTCCTTCTTCACCTTCTATACTTCCTACTTCGCCTTCTGTACCTCCTTCTTCGCCTTCTACACCTCCTTATTCGCCTTCTATGCTTCTTTCTTCACCTTCTATACTTCCATCTTAACCTTCTATACGTCCATCTTCACCTTCTATACGTCCTTCTTCACCTTCTATACTTCCATCTTAACCTTCTATACGTCCATCTTCACCTTCTATACGTCCTTCTTCACCTTCTATACTTCCTCCTTCACCTTCTATACTTCCTTCTTCACCCTTTATACTTCCTTTTTCACCTTCTATACTTCCTTCTTCGCCTGCTATACTTCCTCCTTCACCTTCTATACTTCTTTCTTCACCTTCTATACTTCCTCCTTCACCTTCTATATTTCCTTCTTCACCTTTTATACTTCCTTCTTCACCTTCTATACTTCCTTCTTCACCTTCTATACTTCCTCCTTCACCTTCTATACTTCCTTCTTCACCTTTTATACTTCCTTCTTCACCTTTTATACTTCCTTCTTCACCTTCTATACTTCCCTCTTCACCTCTTACATTTCCTTCTTCTACTTCTATACTTCCTTCTTCACCTGAACATGTTTTCTATAAATATCTTCACAACCATTAAATATTACAACGTGTATACCGGGCTTTAGACGTCGTTCACAAAATAAGGTTTCTCGGTTCTGCAGCCAGCAACTGGAACTTCTGCGCTTGCGACATAACGACAACGACGTGTGCACGAGTGCGAGTATTGAGATACAGTAGTAATTGATTGTGCAAAATATGGGCCTACGGTGAGAACTATGATTACACCAATTATGTATTTACATCCCCAGCTTTAGTCTCGATGAAAAGGGAAAAGAAGTGGCCTCATTGCCCCACGAGCCAACCTCCTACAATCAATGGAAAACAGCGAAGAAGCCATATTATGTAAGTAAATTAAGAAACAATCACTCGATACAGGGTAGTCTAGGCCAATTCGGTGCGGAAAATTTAGGATGCATTGTGTGTGTGTGTGTGTGTGTGTGTGTGTGTGTGTGTGTGTGTGTGTGTGTGTGTGTGTGTGTGTGTGTGTGTGTGTGTGTGTGTGTGTGTGTGTGTGTGTGTGTGTGTGTGTATTGTTATATTTAACTGCCTCTTACAGTGTAAACATAAAATTTTAGCGCCATCAAAAGGTATTCAGAAATTCGTTATAAAAACAAATCAATGTATGTTACTAAAAAAATCAGTGTACATACCTACAGCTTGCGAGCAGTAGTATGTTGTTATGTGTACACCTAGATTGCCCATGAATTAATATAATATTTACATAAGGTTGATCGCGCGTGAAATCTTATCATGGACACTGATCGCCTTTTACAAGACGTTGCACCTGTGTCGTATTATTATTTGTCTTTAACGCAGGCCAACTGGGCGGATTACTACGAACCCTACGTAGTCACCGAGAGGGAGTTAACGCCAAAATACTGGCCAGCTTTCGTTGGTCGCTTCTACAACAAGGCTTCGCATCTATCGGAACTGTTCGCCATGGGGTGAGCAGGGGAGATCGGGGCACCATGATCACTGGGGCACCATGGCTATTTTATTGTTTGGTCACTTGCACTTTAAATTATGACATATTGTGTCACCTCGTGCATGCTAGGTATATAAAAAACCCACAGACGCTATGTTTTGCCGTGTTTATTTTATTGTATTCATGGGGACATAATAATAGTAATAATAATAATAAGTTTATAATAATAATATTGCAATTTTTTTGCAATAGAAAGTTATATTGTTAGTAAACAATAAAAAGTTTGATGACCATGTTCGCCAACATCATGGCACCTAGCGAATAAATATAAAAGAAACTTTTATGATTTCACGATTAAACGATTTCAAGAGATACAAAAAAATGTTAACATTCGATAAGCCAACCATTTTTTCCATTTAACAAGATTTAACAAGATTGCCATCCAGAAAATTAACTCTAGATGGCAGGTGGACAAGGAAGCCTTTTGGCTTATCGAGTGTCCAATACTTTTTATCTAGGTGTATCCCGCCCTTTTAAGGTATGTGTAAATTTTATTTTTAATACATATTCACGCAACTAGCACCAACATAATCTGTTGCATTCATTTACAGTCCTTTGTGAGAATGAGAACTTTCTTATATTTAATCTACACTGCTCCTTTACTAATGTAACTTCATGTCCTCTGGTCCTTCTATCTTTCTTAACTGAGAAACAATATATTTCTATAAATATTTTCATAACCATTCAATATTTAAAACACTTCCATCTGGTCTCCTCTCAATCTCCTGGTCTCTAGTGTTGTTAAACCACATTCTTTTAGGCGTATTTCGTAACTAAGATCCCTCAGTTTTGGTTTCATTTTAGTTGCTCTCCTCTGTACTCTTTCTAGCATATATATGTCCTTCCTGCGATATGGCCTCCACGCTTGAATACACTATTCTAAATTAGGCCTAACTATTGTTTTGTACAGCGGTATTATTAGCTCTTTTTCCTTATACGTTATGCTTCGCCTAATTAATCCAAGGATTTGATTTCCCTTTGAAGCGGCAGTACGTCACTGCTCTGAAACCTTCATATCAGCACTAATGGTTAACTCTAAGTCCTTTTCGTTTACAGTAGTACTTAATATAGAACACGTTGAGATATATTAAGAATAATATAGGTCCTAGTACTGATCCCTGTGGTACCCAACTCAAAACTGATTTCCAGTTTGAAGTCTCCCATCAACTACTACCCGTTGTTTTCTGTCAATTAGCCATTTTTTACCTAGTTAATTAAACAATTTCTTATCCCGTGGGCCTTTAGTTTAAGCAGTAATCTTTGATGTGGCACTTTGTTGAAAGCTTTCTGAAAATCTAAGTAGATGATATCTACTGGTGATCCCTCGTCTACCCACTTAGTGATATCTTTAAAAAAACATAACATATTTGTTAAGCATGGCCTCGCTTTTAGAAACCCATGTTGAGATGGGTTTAGCAAATTATGTTTAACACGAAAATCCATCATGTGATCTTTAGTTAGTCTTTCTAATAATTTGTAAATCACTGACGTTAAACTCACTGGTCTGTAGTTCTCTGACTTGTTTCTGGAACCTTTTTTAAATAACGGTATAATATTTGCTTCTTTCAATTCTAAAGGAACCACTCCCTCTTCTAATGACAAGTTGGAAACTGTTGTAAGTGGTATGCTAATTTTTTCTACATTTTCCAAGTTTAGGCGGAATCCCATCCACTCCAGGTGATTTATTTTCCTTCAATTTTCATAACCCTAATTTTCTTAGCTACAATTTCCGGGGTTACAATTAACTGTCCTAAATAGTCTGATTCTGCCCCCTTGAACTTAGCCTCTGGAACTGGCAGTGAACTAATATCTTCCCTGGTAAACATTCAACTAAAATACTCATTCAGGAGTTCTGTTATTAAGAATCCCTCTGATATTATATTTCCAGCACTATCTTCTAGAGGACCGACTTTATCCTGAACTTTCTGTTTGCTCCGAACATATGCATAAAAACTCTTGCTGTCTTGTTTTATATTACAAGCTAATTTTTGTTCGTAGCTTCTCTTCGAATTTCGAATTTCAGTTGTAGCTTGATTTTGTGCTTCTTTATAAATGCTGTTGTCTTCGTCATTTCCAGTACGTCTATATGACTTCCACATCGTTTGTTTGTACTTAATTTTTCTAATGGCGTCTTTCGATAAGTATTTCTTTCTGGACCGTTTCCCTTGTTTTTTCAAGGGAACAAATTTATCGACAATGCACTCTATTTCACTCTTTAAGATATTCCAGCATTCTGCTGCTGTCTTATTCTTCAATATGTTGTTCCAGTCTATCATTACTAAATATTTCCTCAGTTCCTTATATCTTCCTTTCTGAAAATTTCTCCTGAACTGCTTTTTATCATTTCTTTCTTATTTTACTTTGATGGTAAAATGTATCTCGTGGTGATCACTACTTCCCAGTGGCTCATTCTGTGAGGACAAAACTATGCCTAACACATTCTCACCCCTGGTTGGCTCTAGCCCATGTTCAGAAAGGAAAATGTCTTGTACCAAAACTAAATACTTCTCTTTCTAATTTTATTTCATAAGCGTGGATTCTTTAACATATAAAATAACTCCACCTCCCCTTCTTCCTATTCTATCTTTCTTGAACATGACATAGCCTGTTAGTCCCAAATTGGCATCTGGTGGCCCATGATTCGGTTATACCTATTATGTGAGGGTCAGTATCTTCTACCATAATGTTTAGTTCACTTCATTTGTTTATTATGCTCCTTGCATTTAAATAAACGCATTTATATCCTGATTTAGAACAGTTTTCCAGGCTGTTCTTTGCTGATTTATTTCTGCTGTCTTTATCTATGCCTCCAGTTTCAGGCTTCTCTGTGAATCCCCCCTGCGAATCTAGTTTAAACAGATGCAGCCTGTCCCACTCTCAACAGATCGCAGCAAGTTCTCTTAGAAAACTGCTGCCCCCTTTCCACTTAGATGGAGGCCATCTCTCATGTACATATCTTCCCTCCCAACAAAGTACCCCCATAAAACTACGAATCCCACCCCATCTTCTTTACACATCTGCTCAACTAATGCGTTGATCGCCATCCTCTTGCAATTTCTATATGTTGGCCCCCTTCCTCCCATTACTGGCAAAATTCCTGAGAGTATAATCTGTTCGACTCTTGTCTTCTTTAACTTCCTCACTAACTGTCTGTACTTCTGTACTATCCCAGTTGTTCCCTCCCTGCCAGTATTATTTGTCCCTACGTATAATAGTATAGACCCTCCCTTGCCATGCCCCAATACCTTCTCTACCCTTTCAGTCACATGTTCTATCCTAGCCCCCGACAAACAAATAACAACGTCCTCCCCTTCGCTTAGTGTCTTATCCGTCTTCCTCTGAATAGAGTAGCCCATAAACATCCTCAATCACTGCCTCAGAATAGCTCCTTCTCCGGTTTGCATCTGTCTGGTTGTAGTCTTGTTCCCCTATCACAATCCCATCCATTCCATTCTTTCCTGACGCTGTTTCTCTTATCACCTTTCCTCCTTTCCTCGTCCCTCCCAATTTCTCTTCTGTCACATTTACTCTTACTTCATTTCTTCCCGTCATCTTTCCTCCCATTGCATTTCCTTCTCTCATCTCCCGTCTCTTTTCCCTCCTACCTCATTCTCTACGGTCACTTTCTCCCCTGTCACCTACCTTCACGCCTGTCACATTTCCTGCCGTCGAGCCTCCAATTTATTCTCCTCCGATCATCTTCCCTCCTTTCAGTCTCCTTTCCTCTGTCTTCTTGCCACTACTCTGCTCCTTCAGTCTCACAGTATTCCCAACTCTCTCTCTTTCGTCTCTCTCCATTCCACCTGTTTCCTTGCTGATTCTCATCTCCATCCCCTTCACAATATCTACCAACCTAGCTACCTCCTTCTCCAGACATTCCACCTTCCAACACCCCACGCACTGAAAAGTGAATCCCTCTTTCTTAATTGGTCTCTGCCCATGACTTCCCACAGCCGGATAGGGCAAAATCCACCCAACTGTGGCAGTCGTCGCACATCATGTGTCTCTTTGCCTTGACTTGCCGCTTGCAAGGCGCCATATCAGAATGTATTTAATAATAATACTCTAATTAGCTATTTAAAATAGTTTATTCAATTGTGTTTACACTATTAACTATGTAGTCTTTAAGAAGACTGCATAAACTTAGTTCGCCCGGTTATTGCAAATGCTTAATTTTAACAACAAAGCTACCTAATCAAAATGTCTAGCAGGTACTGGTTTACACATATATTATCTTATGTAAGTAATTTATGTTTGTTACTTTATCACCTATATTCTACCACATAATGAGGTTTATTAAATCTTGTTTACAAACTTATCGTAGGCTAACTTACCCTCACTAGACTAATGTTCTAAAATATGTAATCTAACAAACTTCAAGCACCACTGCTACTCAATATATGTTTACTGCTACTTTATGAACGATATTAAGGCAAGAATAATACTTATCAATCAGTAATTCCGCTTGTTTATCAACTTTTCTGCACCACCAGTTTTTACGATCTATCTCCGCCAAATATATTCCATACTACAATTTGCCGCAAGGTTTTAAAACATCTGGAGTGCAATGTGGTGTTGTTTTAGCAGTTGTGGTTAGGTCCTTCATATAGCTTGGTGTTGTGCGCATGTTTCAGATTCAGCTTCGTCGTACTTCCGGACGTATTCTTAGTACACACTCCACACAGCCCGGCTTCGTTTACAGTTACAGAATACAGGTGAGTCAGACGTGATCTCCTGTCAGATGGTGTAGAGTTCTACTGGCATGTAGCTAAGTTTAAATAATAGGTAATATTTTATTTTTATTTTGGCCCAAACTAGTTGTCATACATACACATTTCGTCTCGTTCTTTGTGGTATCTTGGACATAACGGAGCCCATAAGCATATACAATTAAGCTAAGACGCGAGCGCCGAACGCAAACTCCAGGTTAACGACTACTACTTCACAGCTTTTGGGCTCCATTCTGAAGTAAACGAGTGATTTGCAGTTCGACCTGCTGTTTTTACGCGAGAAATGGATATTCAGCGTACGTGTACGTGTGTATGTATTTTATGTGTGTGTGTTTGCGTGTGTGTGTTTGTGTGTATGTATGTGTGTGTGTGTGTGTGTGTGTGTGTGTGTGTGTGTATGTGTGTGTTTGCGTGTATTTGTGGGTGTGTGCGTGTGTGTGAATGCACACGTATACAGAGAGTTGGGTTTGAAATACGCATTACCACGTTTGACTAACCACAGCACACATGGATCTACGCCCCGAGTAGAGGAATGTCCCGAAAATAATTGCCAAGTGGGGCGTTGAACTATGCCTAATATTATCCAGAACGCGGTGGCGCCGTGTATAGAGCATCAGACTATCAATCAGAACTCGGATTCGAATCCTGTGCTGCCGTGTTGAACCATGGACAAGATCATTCAATTGAACAGGTCTGCAGGGGAGTCAAATGTAGTGTTTGAGCAGTACTAATGGTGGGTGGGATAAAACTAACGTTCTATAAGAACTTACCTTTATCCGAGTGAATTGTTGATTGCAGATGCGGGCGAAGAGAAACGGCCCGATTCAGGATGTATCTGATGGACAAGTACGGGTGGACGTTTCCAATAAAGCTTAGCGTATAACACCGACTAATATCGCTTACTAGGCAGAGTCAAGATAAAGCTATGCCGATTACATTTTTACTTGTGATGTAAATGTTTTTATTTTGTTTTCCTCGTCTTCTTAAAAACGTGACTAGTGGATAATTATGTATATACCGAGGTGATTGGATTGATATAGGACAAATAAACAATTGCGGAAGACTGTGTGTGCTCAGCTCTGTTCCCTTGCTACTATAATTGATGGTATTGGTATAGTTGCCAATTTTGCCGGAATTTCCGGGAGTCTCCCTGATTGTGTGTGTATCTCCCGGTCTCCCGGAATACATGCAAATGTTCCGGATTTTCGCTTCAAATCTCCAATAGAAAAATATGTTGGCAGGTATGTGTTGTAGCAGCGACGCGCTATACAATTTTTGTGATACTCATACGTTGTGGCGACCAGGCATAAGCGAAATTTATGTTAGTAAATTAAGTTTAATAATGTTGACAGTGGGTCCACATCCGACGACCTTGTGTCCTTCGCAAGGCCCTCTTCTCCGATTACGAAACGTTTAGCGGTCAATACATATTATATTAAACAAGATACGGAAAAGCTGGAACGTATCTAACGCTAGGCTGCACGTTTCATCACTAAAGACTTCACATCACGGGAGCCTGGATGCATTGGCAGAATGCAGGACTTCCTCAATCTCCCACCTTTGGAAGAACGACGCAGGTTTCCCAGGCTGACAATATTTTATAAAATAGTACAAAGCCTGGTCTTATGACTACGGGTGGACGCCTTCCTCACACAAGCAAACAGAGACAGACGTAGGATCAGACCAACCACTTACGAGGGATAGGAAACTAACAACATTATATAAAAACAAGCCAATAACAACAGCCGCTGCTTCAGTCCCATCTTCCAAGACTGACTAATGTAAAGCCAGATTCGTTCTTTGTCAAGACTGTCGGCTAATGTAACGCCCTCACAGATAACACTATCAACCTGCCCACACCAAACGCATTTTCGTCTGCAGTTGGGAGGCAAAGGGTTTCATCCAACGGCTAGTCTCGCTTAACCGACTCTCGCCCGGCTCAGAATGGCGTTTTGACTGTTCATTGCTAGTTAGCATGTCTATCCCCCAGAATGTTTATATATTATGTATGTTTTCGATAACGAAATGAAATTACGAAATAGTGCCCGAAACATAATTATACAAAATAAAATGAATCATAAACTAAATGAACACAAACAAACGTTTCGAGTACGAACCGAGGACCCTAAAAGTAGTTGCTCGACACACTACCGACTTAGCCACCAAAGTCAGCACGCTTTGGTTGTTCTTTGGCGACTACATACACTGTATATTAGTTAGCAGTTTGACCGTTGCGCGCGACATCGATTGCACTTTGTTTAGTTAAATTTGTCCTTGTTTGGTGTTTATATCTTTTGTTTCTGCTTGACCATAAGCAAGACAACGTCAAAACGAAATTGTTGACAGCCATGAGAGCTGCCACCTAGTGAATATGCATGAGATTAAAAGCACTAAACGACGAAAAAAGTTTAATGTCGGTTTATTTTGTGTGTGACATGTTTCAATATAAGCTTAATGTTGAATAGTTGTTGTAGTATAGTATTATCTGACAAAAGTGTATCCTTATTTAATTTGTTATTTCATAGTTGCGCTGAGAGCCAATCATCGTCTCTACTACATCGAATCTGGGGTAAAGCCCCCTACCGGTAACATTGGCAGGGCCTTAATATTCCAGGCCGTAGTGAAGATGGAAAAAATGCTGCCACCTCACGGTGCCTGGGTAATCGAGGCTACTCAACGGCTAACAACCTTCCCCATGTTTTTTTAATTAACAGTGTTGTATACCTAAACTATTTAAAAAAACTTATTCATAAATGTGCCCTGAATGTCACGTTAATAGCCGAGCTTGGCTTCTGTGATGCACCCACTTAAAATAACTGCAGCTGGACCTTCGGATTCATACACTAATGTGATGGTGAACCAAAACTAATATTAGCCCCCGACGATGTTACATGAAGGCACATAATAGGGCTAATTTTAAGACAATCCCTGTGAATTAATAAATTTGGATTGCCCATTACCAACCTACGAGTTGGTGTAACTCTGTACAAACAGAGAAAGGGCTGCAATCAGAGAGCCATTCTACAGTAACGTGTATATTTCAACCGCTATAAATTTTACAAAAAATTGTTTGCTTAATTTATCCAAAACATTGTTATTATAATGGACCAGTGTCTCAACTAAACCAATGACCAACAGTCAGCAGCGATCGATATTAACAAACTTACTGAACATGTGTATTTGAAAACACCTACCATCGTCACATGTCTGAACCATAACGACCCTGAACATGTTACTAAAATGACAGAAATGTAATATTTTAATATGATTAATTTTTTGGCAAACCAATGCCAATTTTCGATTATGCTGATATCAGCTTTCGAAAATTAATGCACTAATGTGGTAGTATAAAGTCATAATCTCAATTATACTGACACAACGTATCCGGATGTTATTTATCCAATAACCTGCACATTTGGTTTGATGTAGTTATGCACAGTAGTTGGTAAACACATCTGATCAACAATTGGGTTCATGAAATCATTATTTAGGACAGTTACTCGTCAATATAAATACAAATCATTGTACTGTGTTGTATCACCACATAAAAACAATAATGGCTGATACAAACATTCACGCTCACATTTACTGGGGGGCAGAACCATATGGCTGGACATAGTTTATTATATTATGCGTATTTACAGTATGATGGCATTATAACAATGTACAGTAATAGAATAACGAAATTTGGTTGAATACCTAAAGTGCATAGTAAAATCAAATGTTTCCCTCATATATATATATATAAATATAAAGAATATTTTATTGATTCTCGCATGGAAATTGCGTTTCTGCCTGTGCAGTGCATACAATTACAAATGTAAACATAAACATGCTAGAGTAAAATAAAAATAAATCACAACCAAGTACAGGTACAAACATTAAAAACACCCACATACGCCTACACTCTAATTTATCCATGCTTTCATTCCTAGATCTTCCTCTCTTCTTGTTAAAGACTACGATCTCAGAAGACAAAGGAGAACCATCTTATCTTGTCGTTCTAGCCATAGATTTCCACATTTCCACCCCAGCAGACACAGCTAAAATTAAGCACATTAGAAACGGAAGCAGTAAAAACATTTGTAAAATCTCAGAAATTATGTCAAATTATCTTAATTTGCTTTTTGACATTGGTGTTGATGTTCTCCTTCCAGCAATTATGTACAAATTGTAGTACATAGCATATGTGGTACATGGATCTGTAATATTTATGTACCTGTCTGTGCACAGGATATGAAATGCATTGTATAGATTGTCTGTGCACAGACACAGTGGCAATCCCTGTGAATTAATAAATTTGGATTGCCCATTACCAACCTACGCAACAGTTGGTGTAACTGTACACAAACACAGAAAGGGCTGCATGAAAAATCTTGTAACTCATGTAATTGTGACAACTTGAAACTTTGTCGGGGTTGCAGGTTTATTGACAGGAGACAAGTTCACACCCCCTGAGAGGCGACAGTCGTGCGGCGGTCCACAGTCTACACCTGTAGGCCAGCTCACTTCTGGAGTGTGCCCGCGGTTGTTCAGCGCGTTGATTTAAATAGTTTCACCAAGACGCGAACATGGCTGTTGTGGTGCCCGCGGTTGTTCAGCGCTGTAAAATGGATCGACTGATAGTAACATGCCTAGAATGCCTGTGTATAACCGCGACGATTGTATAATTACTCAAAATGACAGCCTATAAATAGGGCCTACAGTGTGAGCGTAGCAATGATTGCGCCTACGCCGCTAGCCTACAGTAGCATACTATACTATGCAGCAATTGCCTGTATCAACATGGTGACATATGTTATTATTACAATTACGAACGCATACAAAAGGCTAACGAATATTCGCTGAGCATAGTCTATGGTTACTATTAAATTGTCAGCCGTCAGTAGGGAGGTCGGAAGAAATCACGCAAACGCGTTTGCATTGGGACGCAATGTTAAATCACCTGTTTAAAAAATTGTAAGTCCCTTGATTTATAAAGACTGATCATATATTTTATATCAAAAGAAACATAAATACGTCTTCTTTGTGATAAAATACCTGCTTTTGTGAACTCGTAATGCTTCATACAGATACTCGTGATGAAACAACGACACCCGCAGAAATTTCATTTCGTAGCGGGCGCAGCCATATTTAATTTCGCGGAAGGGTGGTGTTTTCATAAAATCATGTGTTCGCGTTATTACCCGCCATGTTATGTTTGGCGGTATGGTTGAAATCGCAAAATGATACTCTTTCTTTTGGCGTGTTTCTTGTATGAATTGATATAAAATTAAGAAAAATATGATATGGTGAACATTGACCATATTTAGAGAGGATCTAAGGTATGAACAACTTGCGGAAACTCTGGCAAACTACATGTACGCTATTTAGTAATGTATAAACGTAATATTAATGCAAATTTGGCAGAGATACACCTTTGCCCATTTTTGCCCCAAGCTCGAACGTAGAAGTACCCCATGTCCGGCAACGAATTTCTTCTATTATCGCTCACATACCCGGCGTACATATTATTCAATTTATTGCAATCTTTTATTCTGAAGTTGTGTTTTAGCCATGCATTTGTTATTCGTGTTTACATATGCACAGACATGCTATCATATATTAAATTGCGGATGTTATATGAATATTTAAAGTTTATTTTCATGTTGTAATCATACAAAAATGTATGACAATTAATAACAAATGAATGACAACCCGCTCCATAAATCAGACATGTGATGTACTTCTAATTACACTGCATTGATCTTGCTGTAACTAACTGCATGTATAAACATTGGCTTGGTGGTGCTTTTTGGGGTTGTTTTTTTACTGTATCTTCCTAGAACTATTTGTATATGAATATATAACATGATTTAACATTTCCTGGTGGTGGTACGGTGCAACATTTTGTTTCAGCGCTGATGGGTATGCATGCTTTTTCAACATTTTATTTTCGAATGCTGCAAGGACATTCTTTCTAAGCAATTAAATGCGGTGCTTTATGAATAAACAAGGTGGGTCAAACAGGTTGTTGAAATCCGTTCTAAACGAGCTAGAAACGCTACAGTTTCTCACTGGATGTAAAGCACTTGGACTCATCAGGAAGCTGATCACCTGTCCCCCTCTGATGCATGATCGAAGACAAGAGTGTTCACATCTTGGACATGAACACTCACTACCAGCAACTCGTGTCATTCTGCCAGGAGTCATGCAGAAACATCAATGAGTTAATGAGTGGGACGAGTACGCTTATCATTGAAGACGCTACTTGCATCAAGAAGGACAAGGTGTTTGAAATGCTGACAACACTTTCTGATGTAGATGCAGAAGTGATTCTTCATATCCTACTTCCAGCCATCGCTGTTCTCTGCAAACGGATCTTTGCAGATACAACATTACATCAGATAATTCAAAGTTGCATAGCAATATTAATATATATATATATATATATACATATGTATATATATATATATAATGTTGTACGTTCATGCTGTGCAGCGGAATGCTTATTATTGTTGCTTGCAGTAGTTGGCTATCCTTCTCACTTTACTAAGTTCACACACACACACACGCAAACATGTGGACACACACACACACCTACATATGTTTACATAATTATATGGTGCAAGGCCAAAGCAGAATGTTTACATCAATGCATGCAATATTTGGCTGTGCTTATACTCTCACACACACTTTACTAACTTTGCATACCTGACATGCACGTACTCATTAACGTCCACATGATTTTGTTGGTATACCTGCCACTTCTAAAACATGTAACATTTTGTTGATATCCACATAATGGAAACCATTAAAGCATAACCTCCAACCTATGGGTAGCAGGCTTTCCAAG
This sequence comes from Escarpia spicata, assembly GCA_963995525.1. Taxonomy (NCBI): domain Eukaryota; kingdom Metazoa; phylum Annelida; class Polychaeta; order Sabellida; family Siboglinidae; genus Escarpia; species Escarpia spicata. Next base: position 29,446,537 of record OZ023215.1, read on the forward strand.
CTGGTTCAGTGTGGTGTATGACAACGAGCCAGATGTATTGTGTACACGTATGCTGGATGACGATTTGAAAGTGGGGGACCTGGAGATACTTTTGTAAGCTTTTCCGAAAGGTTAGTTGCTTAGTTAATTAACATAATTTTATGTAAAATTCCTTTTATAAATGATATTTAAAGGAAATACATAAAATATCAAGTCTTAGTTAAGATTTTTATATTGTACAAGATTATATTTTCACATTTCCTTCAGATCAAAAAAACTGTCACACAAATTTATTCAATGACCTTTACATAATTGTCCATAACTTCGCCATTTTTTATCACAGATAGTTAAAACTGGAATGGCTGTCTATCTCTTAAATAGACCTTTCCAATGGTGTATCATTTTGCCAATTCTGATGAATTATTGCATTTTCACCGACCTCCCTACCGTCAGTGTCATCGACGCAAGCCTGGCCTACGCCACGGGCACTTGTTGACATATTAATTAGCACAGCAAACGGAATACAGAACATCTAACGGTCTATTGAGTAAACAATATTGATCTACGTCACAAACAGCACTAGTAATCGTATAAGTCGGACGTAACTAAATAAGGTGTGTGGCTTAAAATGCAATTATTACCGTTGATTTAAATAGTTTCACCAAGACGCGAACATGGCTGTTGTGGTGCCCGGATGAGACGCGCTACGTCACACAATAATTAAAGTCGAGCTGACGGTGATTTAAAGTCGAGCTAATAAAATTTCAACATGTTACATAATCATACACACAATGGGGGTGAGGGGGTACCGAGCGGAAGTAGGACACGAAAATGGCAGTCTACACTGAAGTTTTTTGTCCGCCATTCGGGAAGCAAGCGGGTTGCAGGACCGGCAGCGCGCGATTTTAGGCGTCAAATCGGTCAGGTTGTTGTGTTGTTGGCTAAGAATTGCCATAACAGAAAGTCGTCACGCCCTGATATAATTTTTTTCCGTTTTCTAAACAGAAAAGAAAGGTCAGATATCTGCCTGTAATAAGATACTGTACATAAAGTACACCTGTCTACTGTAATAACATATTATGTTGGACAATACTAACAATATATGGCAATATATATACTATATATATATGTATGTCTATAGCGGAACCACCTAGGCTATGCCTGTGCCGTGGCTATGCCTAGCCCTAGGCCAGGGCTAGGCTATGACAAAAACAAATTTAATGTTAATTAAATGTTAATTAATATGAGTGTCCGTTGGCGTTGACGTAGTGTCAGATATAACATGGAAATGTGTAGGAATATTCAAATGTGAATGTTTTTGGTTTATATACTGGTACTTCCCAATTTCGCCATACGTAATAGGAAAAGTCACTTTAGCAAACAAAACTCTTCCATACAATATCCATATTATAACTAGTTAACACATATTTTTATATAAACAAATTGTTGTTGTTTAGGCTGAAGTAGCTACTTACCATTTTATACGACAAAACTCCCTACCTTGAAAACAGTCATATTTAAATATTTCAGTTATTGAAATCATCAATAAAAATATAAACACCAATGACGTAGTATCATCAGCTACTGAGGCCTATAACCAAATGCTGAATCAACTCGGTGAAAAATGTACAAAAGTGTGCAGTGAAGTGACTGCCACGTGTGTCTGTGCTAGTAAATGACTGTGAAGGTGGAAACTGCCATGTTTGTCTGTGCTGGTAAATGACTGGGAATGTGGAAACTATTAATTCTCCAAGTAATTAGCTATAGTGTGATCATCAGATAATGTTTATTAGCTAAATATAAATCATAATAAAATGAATTGCTAAATAAAAAAATGCATTTGTACACATTGTGAAATTCTAGCACAAACATTCAACTCAAAGTAATAGCGTGTTTTCTGGATCAAGAATTGCGGCCGAAACACTTTGAGGCCTCAGTTCAACAACAACACAAAGAAATACTTGAAATGGGATGCAATTTTTACAATCGTAGTGCCGTGGTGCAGTGGCTAGAGCTTCGGACTCTCCAGTGTTTTCTGGATCAAGAATTGCGGCCGAAACACTTTGAGGCCTCAGAGTTCAACAACAACACAAAGAAATACTTGAAATGGGATGCAATCATAGTGTAGCGCCGTGGTGCAGTGGCTAGAGCTTCGGACTCTCAACCGAGAGAACCTGGGTTCGAATCCCGTGCGGCGGTGTCGAACATTGGGCAAGTTCATTCGTTATACGTTGCTCCAGTTCACTCAGCTGTATGGATGAGTACCTGGCTATAGACAGTGGTGGATTTACTAATAGTCTTCGCGCATTAATTGCAGATGCTTCCCAGAGAACTCGAGATGGTGTTCGATTGAACAGGTCTGCCAGGGAGTAAAGTGTAATGCGCTTTGAGCATTCCTGAGGACTGGATACTGCACTATATAAGAACTTACCTTTTTTACTTTACACTATTTCCCAACCTACCGAAGCAGGGCAAACCCGACCGCACAGTTCCAACAGTCTTCATAAATGCACCACCAAAAGCTAGTAAACCGCCCATCAAAAGTAATATAGGCATTTTTTGAATATTTATTATTGAAGTTTGCTAATCATTGGCGTTTGTTCTTTCATTCTATCGTTCATTTTGTGTTTGTTCTTTCACTGATTATAAAAATGAATCGACCATACGAGTCATTGCAATGATTGCTATCATTAATTATTCAGGTTATGAAAACTAATCACTGAAAATTACTTATTTCAGCTTTCCGAAGTACCGGACAGAACTTACTGGCAGCAATAAACTACAAGAGGACACACGAGAAAGCTTTTCAAGCAAAGAACAAGACTGCTGGTCAGACAGAATTACTTCTCAGTTAGAGCCGTGGATCAGTGGAACAGGCTCCCACAACATGTGGTAGATGCCAAGACCGTCACAGTTTAAGGCCAGACTCGACAAGCACTGGAATATCCTGGGATATGGGCACCAACAAAGGCCAATGCCAATGGCTGCCTTAAATCAGCCCATTAACCTGCAAGTGTCTACAGTGCACCATATGATATATCGGTGACGGTGATGTAAACAACCGTAATATTTAAATTTATCGGGCGAAATTATAAGCAACTATTCACTCTAATCACCACAGGAAAGTTAATGAACAGCCCGTGGAGTTTATACAGTGAATGCGTTGCGATTTGTCGCACAATGATGATCTTGAACATGATGAGGCAGAAATCGAGTGCTTCCGTATGACGCGTGATGTGATTGTCGTCTTACGAATATTGTAAGTATTTAACTAAAAACAACTTATTTGACGCTTCGTTTGCATGCCATTGATTGATGAAATAAGTGGTTCTGATTAATAATAATACGTTGCTGAACGATTTCAAAAATTGTTGGTGACAACTGCATATTATGGGGGAATGTATGCTTATGTAAGGCAGAAAACGAGTGATCCAGTATACTTTGATAAATGTCATCTATAATTACAGTGGCTCCATATTGTAGTGGCGCAGTTTCCGGCCAGACATCGGACTCTCAATCGAGAGAACCCGGGTTTTAATTCTACGCCGCCGTTTTGAACCTTGGGCGTGTTCGTTCACTCTACGACTACGTTGCACTAGTTCACTCAGCTGAACGAATGATTACCTCACCAGGCCGAGCCCAGGCTGGCAATATATAGATGTGGATACTATGGATAGCGTTCGAATATTAATTACAGCGTGATCGAATGCTTCCCTGAAAAGTCGAGATGGTGTTCGATAACCACTTGGGCGGTAAATGCTTTACACGGGATGGTGATTTTTCTTACGATAAGTATTTCACTAAAACCAACTTTTCTACTATATTGTTTGCATAACAATTAACATGAAATAAATACCTGGTATGGAGTTACTCAATGCATATCTTTAGGAAACGTTTCTTCCAATTTTATGAACACGGAATATTTTTATTAAGTCAAGAGGGACGCACGTCAGGCGGACCAATATAACATTTACAAGAAATGAAATGTGTTACTACAACAGATACAAACACTTGAATTTTAATAAATATTTATTTACAATTAACTTTACAGCATCTATTACGTGTACAATGTATTAAACAGTTCTTAACAAAATATCTTACTGAAAAGGTGGTTGTCCGTTCATTTGTTATTGTAAAATCATGTTATACATTATAATATTATATGTCTTCTAACACATTGACCAACAAAATGTGTTTTAACGTAGAAGAAACTACTTTTGTATTCAACAGTTCAACATTTCAAAATATCATCGAGCTGTAATTCAAATCCCCGAATAGTGGGCTCTGATAATTCGGAGAAAGAACCTAACAGTGGCGTAATTACGTATTGCGTAACGCACATATCCATCTCAGTTGTAATTGGACCTGAGGCCATGCAAAGGAAAGCATCATCGAGGTGTCATGTAAACAAACCGTTTCCTCCAGAAAGACTTATATTTCAACAACAACAAATGATTACCCATACCACATTTCAGCAGTCAGTATGTTATCGTTCATATTGTGTAACATGATAAAAACAAACTGACTCACTCCATTTAAGATAACCATCTGGGTAACATAAAAAAGTAATCTGATAAGTGAAACACAACGAAACACAACCACTAGTTGCAGACGATTTGTTTAACTGCTAAATGTTCACATATGTATGAAATTATGGGTAAACAATTATTTTGTTGGGAGAAAATTACAAAACCTATCATGATTTGTTATATTCATTGACAGAATGCAAATAACACCTGTAAATTAATTTTAAAACTCTTTGTAAGCTGCAATTATACATCAACACAATTCATTTAAAGACAATTTGTATCTCTTCAAAACTCATTAAGATGCATTTGCAGTAAATAATGATTACGCACTTGATGGCATACGTCATACTGATGTGTCAGACGAAGTTCATCATACTGCACACGTCATAGATGGCTTATTATACTGCGCATGTATGATAAGGGCAGGTTAACCAGACAACATATTATACGTATCCCTACATAATTTAATCTTAAAAAAATACCATGTCTTCATTTGCACGGAATGAAACTAGTGGAACTAGAGAGGCTTGTACCGATACTAATGAGATCAGAGGTGACGGTCTGTCGGCAAGAATCACGTCGAATCCGCGTGCTCCAAAGCACGTTCCCGCTCTGTGAAGAACTGCAACAAAGACACCCTGTTTGTCAATTGTTGTTTTGGGGTTAGGGATCGTTGCAAAAGTTTACAAAGAACACAAATCTTATGTATTTAGTAGTGGTTTATTACATGGTTCATATAAAACATGACATGAACTGAAGCATTGTAATGCCAGTATGTATTCGGACAGTATGTTTTTAGACAACTTAAAAATTTACAAATACAATTACTTTCTGTACTGCATGTTTTTGGACACCTATCATTTGTATGTGTCTCAATACATACAGTACATAGTGACTGTATGTTTTGGACACCTATCATTTGTTTTTGTCTCAATACATACAGTACCTAGTGACTGTATGTTTTGGACACCTATCATTTGTATGTGTCTCAATGCATACAGTACATAGTGACTGTGTTTTAGGCACAAGAAATATTTTTTGTATTGTGTTTTCGGACAGCTGAGAATTTAATTATTTTTAGGTGGCCGAATACAAACGTAAGTAAGTACCAACCTTCCTGATGGCAGCGAACGCTGGTCCAAACCGGTCCATGACGCCGAGGGATTTACTAATCCATGACGGCAGCTTCTCACGGATACTGGGTCTGAGGTAGCGGTAATCAAGGAGCAGGATTGTTGCATAGTCCCCCTTGTGACGGATTGCCCGACCTGCGGCACATTAATATTTAGTTTTATTTAGTTGCTGGGGGAAGGAAATGTGATACATGAAATTTTATCATAATAACACATTTTATTTGGTAGATCCAAATTTTGTTGTGGCGCTTCACAACATATATAATAAGATATTACAAATACTACTAGTAATAAGAATTATTTAAAAATAAATACAGCAACAAAATGGTGTAGAATTTCTAAAGAAATAATTAATTAAGTATATTAGCTATTAGTAATAATACTAATAAATAAATGTATAATGTATGCCATTATTTAACAGGAATAACACATGATATGTTTACTTCAATTGAGCTTTAGCATTGTATAACAGCCATTTGTTGTCTGTGCTAACTTGTAGCTGTTATCCTGTTATCACACTCATAAGATAACAGAACTGTGCATTTCCCCTTAATATTGTAGTGTAACTCAGGTGAACCATGGGAAACCAGCAAGGGCTTATTAGCGGGAACATCTACATTAAATATGATTAATAATAACAGTAAAGTTATATCTAAAAAAAATATTTTTTCAAAGAGCGTGACATGAATATATAATATTCGCCAATGACTGTACAGTTAACCTACAGAATGTGTCGTATACAGTAAACTATTATGTTATACAGAAAACAAAAAACTACAATGTCTATCATATTATAGCCTGGTGATTAACATTGATGGTATTGCTACAGCTGCTTCAGCATTTCACTGGATCCAACTTGTCTTTGGGAATGTTGACGACTCACCAATACTTTGGTTGACAGCTTTCATACATAGATTTTCATAGTGCACCTGGCCAGGCAGTTTTCCTTCACACTTCGGCTGAACAACAACAACAACATCTGTAATAGTGTCCCATGTAAATTACAATAATATTCTGACCTGCCAAAGCAAGGTGGTTTTAAGTCACAAAATTGAAAATTTTTGTTTTTATTCCACAGATGATGAGCTTTTTATGTGTTGAAATATCGTCAGTAATTTTAGATTTATTTATAATACTGAAAGAAACTTTAAAAAAATAGTTTTAGAAAAGAGGTCATTTTGACTCGCATGTTTGTCGATTGTTAATCTATGGTTTCGAATATGCACAATTTTTACTATTTTCGGATTGTTTGTCAATGAAAGTAAACCGGACAGTGAAACATGGAATTATAAAGTATGCATTTCTGCAAAAATCAAAAAATGTATGGGACATGACTTAGACAGTTATTTTGGCTTAATACCTGGTTCATTGTGGCAGTTCATACATTATAAATGGGAATTTGTACTGTTGAAACCCATCTGGTATCAACCATTTTACCAGCTGACATGTTATTAGATTCCTGGAATTCTTGCAATGCCAAAAGACCTTCCTTCATGCTACAACTACATATGTTGGAAATAGTTATTGCATTTACCATGTTGGCATTGAGGTAATCCATCTTTTCCTTTAACTCTGGAGATCTGATGTTTGGATATGGCAGTCCGACCATAACGATGCATCTAAAATGAATGTTGGTGAAAATGTAAATTCTTGAAAAGTCAGTACAAATGTAAATTGACAAACATTTCAACACAAACAAAAATTGGCAAAATACTTGTTCAAATTTAAATCTACAAAATACCAATGCAAAGGTAAATTAGTAAATCTTGGTGCAAGCCTAAACTGGAAAAATATAAGTGAAAACCAAAATTTTCAAAATGTTGATGGAAGCATAAATTGACAAAATGTTGGTGCAGCCCTTATCTGGCAAACTCAATTCAAATGTAAATTGGTCAGACATCAGTGCAAATCTAGATTGGCAAAATCAGTACAAACAGAAATTGATAAAATGTTTGTGCAAACATAAGTTGGTAGAACATTAGTGTATCCCCAGTTCAGACACCCATGGGACTCCTACCTTCCCAGTTCATCCGAGAAGTTGATGCCTTCACTCATCTTTCCACCGACCACGCACAGCAGAACCGCGCCCGTGAACACCGACACCTTGTTGGACAGGTGGCGCTACAAGCATCCCGAGATGAGGTAATTTACTACATGGAATATAACCTACTGATATGACGCTGTAAGACATGAAAAATATTACTTCTAACTTGTCATACTAACTAGTTATACTACTACTTCCAATTTGAGATTCCTGTACTACAGATAATATTCCAGTTTGAGAATATAATATGAATCACTTATACAACACAGCAACAGCAACAGAAGCTGTACACCAATGACACACCGGCGATACACCATTGATACACAAGTTACACACCAGCGATACACAAATGATACACCAGCGGTATACAAATGATACACCATTGACACACAAGGCTCACAAGCAACACCAACAGTAAACAAGCACTGATACACTAGTTAGTGATACACCAGCGATACACCAGCAATAAACCATAGATACACAAACAATACACCAATGATACACCACCAAATGGCAGCAATACACCAGCGATACACTGACCTTGATGTAAGTGGTGTATTCACTGAGCATGTGGTCGACCTGGCAGGCATGTCTCGGCTCACGGAAGATCTGAAACAACAACGTCGCATCTACCTCTAACAGCAGGTTGTAACAATTATTAGCAGGAAGTTCACTGAATCAAGTGTACCTGATGGTCCGGTGTATGGTAACCAGGAGGTGTTTCTGGATAACGAAGCACGCATCTGCAGAAAGTGTCAATTAATTGCGGCAGTGGCAGTTTAGTATTTGAATGTTGTGTTTACAATTTGAATATTCAGCGGGCACTACTGTCAAATTGCTAACACTGTTTCGGGCTTATTAGATGCAACGTGGCGGACAGCATACCTTCAACACACCTACTTTATACAATACTTAAATTAATATTAATAAATGAGGAACATACATTGTACCTCTAATAGAACCACTAACAACCATTCAACAATTCACCAACCAGTTATGAACAATTCACCAAGCAGTAATGTGGTGAAGTCTTTGTACCCATGATCTTAATAAATCTGAGACAACACTTTGTGGCCTGGTTTGTCAACTGCCACCAAAAATCATTCCATTTCTAAGTGTAAATATATGCTAGGTTCCCAGTTAATCTTTATTTATCCCTTGATACGTTCCACCTTACATTTTAGGGTCTACCACTATACCTTTTGGAGTCTACCATCATACCTTTTAGGGTCTACCGTCATACCTTTTAGGGTCTACAATCATACCTTTTAGGGTCTACTACCATACCTTTTAGGGTCTACTACCATACCTTTTAGGGTCTACCATCATACCTTTTAGGTCTACTACCATACCTTTAAAGGTCTACCACCATACCATTTAGGGTCTATCACTGTACCTCTTAGGGTCTACCAATGCACCTTTTAGAGTGCTAGTACACTAACACACCTTTTAGATTCTACTACCATACCTTTTAGGGTCTACCACAGTACCTTTCCGGGTCTACCCTACTCTACCACCATACCCCTTTCCGGGTCTACCACTGTACCTTTCCGGGTTTGCCTTCGTACCTTTTAGGGTCTACCACCAAACCTTTTAGGATCTACCACCATACTTTTCAGGGTCTACTCCTGTATCTTGTAGGGTCTACCACTGTATGTTTTAAGGTTTACCACTGTACCTTTCAAGGTCTACCACCATACCTTTTAGAGGCTACCACTGCATCTTTTAGGATCTACCACCATACTTTTCAGGGTCTACTACCATACCTTTCAGCGGGTCTGTCACCATACCTTTTAGGGTCTGCTATTGTACCTTTTAGGGACTACCATCTTACCTTTTACGGTCTAATGCTGCCACTTTCAGAGTCTACCACCATACATTTTAATTTACACCATAAATGAGTGGAACAGATTATCAGTTGATTGTGTGAGTGTTTGCAACATGAACATACTTAAAAACAAAGTAGATATATACCTCAGAAGGGCGAGATACAGATAGATAAAACAGTTTGGACTCTCGATAAGCCAAAGGCTTCCTTATCCTCTTGTCATCTAGAGTTAATTCTCTGGATGACAGTCTTGTTAAATCTTTCATCGTTTACCACTGTATCTTTTAGGGTCTACCACTGTACCTTTTTTCTTGCCGCCATCTTCTCAAGGAAGCCGTTGGTCTCCCAGTGTGAGTAGACGCGTCTCTCGTACTCATAGGATGGGAAGAACACAACGATGCCCCCCGGCACGATGTTACACAGGTTGTACATGACGCGTCCCAGCTCATGCATCTGGGATGAGACCACAACAGAATTTACATAGGCGGCCATTAAAACCTTCCTTAATTTATCTACAGATTTCCTTTACTCTCTCAGTGCATGAAACATTAATTGTCTGACCTCCAGTGGAAAATTTCATATCTCGCTGCATGAGTAAAAAATCCACCCAAACCTGATACCCCTCAATTTGGTCCCAATCTGGTGATAGATTTATAAATACTGATGTGTTCTGCAAAATAGTCACTGTGCGAATAAGCGGGCGACTAGCATATATTTATTCATACGTTATAAAAGATCTAATGCAGTAGTACATTCAGTATTCATTAGACCAACAAGTCCTATGTAAAATGCTCCAAAAATTTCACACAACACCAAAACACTATTTTCATAAAGGGCTCCTTCAGTGGATAATAGCAGATGGAGACTAATTGTGGTCTAAAGGCATCCAGGAACAACACTGTCTTGCTGTGACTGGGGATCCCGGGGGGGGGGGGGGGGGGGGGCAATTTCAGCAACAGTCTTATCAGCTCACAAGTCAGATTCTGTTCTTTAAAATCGATTTTGCTCCTTAACAGTGATCTTGTATGCTGAAGTTGTCAACACCAGGGTGCGCCACCAGAACATTTTCGCCGGTGTGTCACAGAAATAGTGTCCTCTGTGATGTGATGGCGGAGGTGTTTTGCATTTTGAAAAAGCTTCTTAAATTTGACAACTGATTCTGTTTATTGATGGATTTCATTTCTTTCCTTCTTATTATCGCAAGTACAACAGTCCACTGCCTGGACCTTGTCACAGGACTATATTGTCACAGGACAACCTTGTCACAGGACTACATCATCACAGGACAACCTTGTCACAGGACTACATCATCACAGGACAACCTTGTCACAGGACTACATTGTCACAGGACAACCTTGTCACAGGACTACATCATCACAGGACTACATCATCACAGGACAACCTTGTCACAGGACTATATTGTCACAGGACAACCTTGTCACAGGACTATATTGTCACAGGACAACCTTGTCACAGGACTATATTGTCACAGGACAACCTTGTCACAGGACTATATTGTCACAGGACAACCTTGTCACAGGACTATATTGTCACAGGACAACCTTGTCACAGGACTATATTGTCACAGGACAACCTTGTCACAGGACAACCTTGTTACAGGACAACCTTGTATCAGGACAACCTTGTCTCAGGACAACCTTGTCTCAGGACAACCTTGTCACAGGACTACATCATCACAGGACAACCTTGTCTCAGGACAACCTTGTCACAGGACTACATCATCACAGGACAACCTTGTCACAGGACTACATCATCACAGGACAACCTTGTCACAGGACTATATTGTCACAGGACAACCTTGTCACAGGACTATATTGTCACAGGACAACCTTGTCACAGGACTACATTGTCACAGGACAACCTTGTCACATGACTACATCATCACAGGACAACCTTGTCACAGGACTACATCATCACAGGACAACCTTGTCACAGGACTATATTGTCACAGGACAACCTTGTCACAGGACAACCTTGTCACAGGACAACCTTGTCACAGGACTATATTGTCACAGGACAACCTTGTCACAGGACAACCTTGTCACAGGACTATATTGTCACAGGACAACCTTGTCACAGGACTACATCATCACAGGACAACCTTGTCACAGGACTACATCATCACAGGACAACCTTGTCTCAGGACAACCTTATCACAGGACAACCTTGTCACAGGACTACATCATCACAGGACAACCTTGTTACAGGACTATATTGTCACAGGACAACCTTGTCTCAGGACAACCTTGTCACAGGACTATATTGTCACAGGACAACCTTGTCTCAGGACAACCTTGTCACAGGACTACATCATCACAGGACCACCTTGTCACAGGACTACATCATCACAGGACAACCTTGTCACAGGACTACATCATCACAGGACAACCTTGTCACAGGACTATATTGTCACAGGACAACCTTGTCACAGGACAACCTTGTCACAGGACAACCTTGTCACAGGACTATATTGTCACAGGACAACCTTGTCACAGGACAACCTTGTCACAGGACTATATTGTCACAGGACAACCTTGTCACAGGACTACATCATCACAGGACAACCTTGTCACAGGACTACATCATCACAGGACAACCTTGTCTCAGGACAACCTTATCACAGGACAACCTTGTCACAGGACTACATCATCACAGGACAACCTTGTTACAGGACTATATTGTCACAGGACAACCTTGTCTCAGGACAACCTTGTCACAGGACAACCTTGTCTCAGGACAACCTTGTCACAGGACTACATCATCACAGGACCACCTTGTCACAGGACTACATCATCACAGGACAACCTTGTCACAGGACTACATCATCACAGGACAACCTTGTTACAGGAAACATTGTCACAGTACTATATTGTCACAGGACAACCTTGTTACAGGAAACCTTGTCACAGGACAAACTTGTCACAGGACTATATTGTCACAGGACAACCTTGTCTCAGGACAACCTTGTCACAGGACTACATCACCACAGGACAACCTTGTTACAGGAAACCTTGTCACAGGACTATATTGTCACAGGACTATATTGTCACAGGACAAACTTGTCTCAGGACAACCTTGTCACAGGACTACATCGTCACAGGACAACCTTGTTACAGGAAACCTTGTCACAGTACTATATTGTTTCAGGACAACCTTGTCTCAGGTCAACCTTGTCACATAACTATATTGTCACAGGACTATACTGTCACAGGACCGTATCACAAGACAATATTGTCACAGGACAACCTTGTCTCAGGACTATATTATCACAGGACAACCTTGTCACAGGACTATATTGTCACAGGACTACATCATCACAGGACAACCTTGTCACAGGACTATATTGTCACAGGACAACCTTGTCACAGGACTACATCATCACAGGACATCCTTGTTACAGGAAACCTTGTCACAGTACTATATTGTTTCAGGACAACCTTGTCACAGGAAACCTTGTCTCAGGTCAAACTTGTCACAGGACTATATTGTCATAGGACTATACTGTCACAGGACCGTATCACAAGACAATATTGTTACAGGACAACCTTGTCTCAGGACTATATTATCACAGGACAACCTTGTCTCAGGACTATACTGTCACAGGACAACCTTGTCTCAGGACTATATTGTCACAGGACAACCTTGTCTCAGGACTATACTGTCACAGGACAACCTTCTCCCAGAACTGTATTGTCACTGGACAACCTTGTCACAGGACTATATTGTTTCAGGAAAACCTTGTCACATGACAACATTGTGACATGACTGCCTTGTTACATGACTATATTGTCATAGGACCAACTTAAAATAGTTTAATTTTGTTTACCAATCTATCAGTGTAGCTTAATTGTTACATAAAGGCAAGACCTAATTCTTGTTGTGCATTTATTCAAAGCGGATAATTAATTATGTCAAGGAGGATTCACCCTAATAAATATTATTACCTTGGTTGGATTTGACCTGGGCAGATTAACAATGGCTTTGTGAATAAATCCTATCCTTGATGGATTATGTACATTTCTGTTTTTTTGGACTTATTTAGTTTTTACCCAGTGGATTTATGCACAATTGTGCAGGGGGTTGTTGATGAAGAACCCTGAGTGTTTAGCCTGATGAGACATTGCCCTCAGATGACAGACAGTAGTCTCGGGGGTGATCTCATGCAAGTATTGACCACATAAACAGTACAGCCAGATGTATGTCAGATTATGGCCACATCCAGACGGTCACCTTAGTCTGTTGATGTGTGTTAATTAGTTGCACTGGTCAGTTGATTAAGGCGTCATCTTGACCATTATATGTAGGTCAGTAGGCCACATTAGGCAGAGCGGGTCAGTGTTGGTTCACGGCTGGGTCAATCGGTTGACCAGTGGTCAGTCTGGGTGAGAGCAGGAAGTAAGTGAGGACAGGAGGCTTGACCACTGCAATACACAACAGCCCTCGTCAACCGCTAATTGGTTAGGATCAAATATTGTTTTATTTGTGTAACAGATACATATGTAGTTAATTATTACAATATTTATATAATAATATAATTCATTTACGTAATATATCACTTTAATATAAATATCACATGTAGAATATATCATAATATAATAATTATGTGAATTATTTAATCTAGTATCACAACTTCTAATCATTCAAAGTGTGAAATATATAAAAAACATAAGTGAGACCATCTTTTGATAGGGTTTTTGTAAAGTGCAAACACTTTTATATGCTTATTTTTCCTAACTGCTGATTATTGGCTTTATTTAACACCCAGAAATAATGTCTGAGATGAGAAAATAATTACATTCATAGGTATTATCTGGATATGCAAATAACGTGTATGCAATGCCATGTTCTACTTTCAGAGTACTAAAATAGCACAGGCACAAACAGAGAGTGCATCATATAACGTCTTACATTAATTGATAAATATTGTTACACAGGGACACAGAACTTTCACCTCAGGTTGCTACCATGACCTACTTTGTTGTCGGTAAACAGGAGAACAACAGCCACCAGGGGGCAGATGCAGGTCAAGTCACGTTTGACCTCTGGGGTCACCCAGGCCTTACTGACTACTGCTACATCCTATTCACTGTAACTGTCATTATAATAACTATTTTCTCTAATTCTATTCATTAATTTATTGACATTTTAAAATGATGTTTATGTTAATGCATTATTACTATCAACAGTAATATCTTATAACCCATATCCTGTCCAAATTTTTGCTGCAGACTATTTGACATGAATGACGTGACAACAAAAGGTAGATCCATTTAATCAAAGAAAACATGATAACAATGCCGGTCATCACAGGTGTTGGTTCATCGAACACATTTTGCAGAAAAAAACAGTTATTAAGATGCAAACTCCTGATTCATTAATAAATTATTTGTTAACGATTTTATGTCAGTACTAGCTTATAACCACCTATGTAACAATAAACCAAGGGCAACTGTTATCACCGTTATAGTATTTGGATCTTAACTTTACAATAGTGGCACACTCAGTTTATTACCAACTAACTTACACCCTCGAGCAATAAACAAAGAGCAACTGTTATCACCATTACAGTATCTGGATCTTAACTTTACAACAGTGGCGCACTCAGTTTATTATCAACTAACTTACACCCTCCAGTGGAGCAATAAACAAAGGGCAACTGTTATCACCATTACAGTATCTGGATCTTAACTTTACAACAGTGGCACACTCAGTTTACTATCAACTAACTTACACCCTCCAGTGGAGCAATAAACAAAGGGCAACTGTTTTCACCATTACAGTATTTGGATCTTAACTTTACAACAGTGGCACACTCAGTTTATTATCAACTAACTTACACCCTCCAGTGGAGAAATAAACAAAGGGCAACTGTTATCACCATTACAGTATCTGGATCTTAACTTTACAACAGTGGCACACTCAGTTTACTATCAACTAACTTACACCCTCCAGTGGAGCAATAAACAAAGGGCAACTGTTATCACTGTTACAGTATTTGGATCTTAACTTTACAACAGTGGCACACTCAGTTTATTATCAACTAACTTACACCCTCCAGTGGAGCAATAAACAAAGGGCAACTGTTATCACCATTACATTATTTGGATCTTAACTTTACAACAGTGGCACACTCAGTTTACTATCAACTAACTTACACCCTCCAGTGGAGCAATAAACAAAGGGCAACTGTTATCACCATTACAGTATTTGGATCTTAACTTTACAACAGTGGCACACTCAGTTTATTATCAACTAACTTACACCCTCCAGTGGAGCAATAAATAAAGGGCAACTGTTATCACTGTTACAGTATTTGGATCTTAACTTTACAACAGTGGCACACTCAGTTTACTATCAACTAACTTACACCCTCCAGTGGAGCAATAAACAAAGGGCAACTGTTATCACTGTTACAGTATTTGGATCTTAACTTTACAACAGTGGCACACTCAGTTTATCACCATTACAATATTTGGATCTTAAATTCACTCCTCTGGATCATTATTTCTGCTGTCATCAGCTGTTAGATGAGAGGTCAGAGGTCCAAGGAAATGAATTAAGATAGAAAGAGGTGAATAAACTTCAGTACCTGGGGGAGATGCACTTATGATGATCAAAGGTATTCCCGTAAGCATATTAATATCTAGATGAGTCTTAAAAGTATAAAGTGTGTTTCCCCAAATAAGTCATTGTGACATCATAATTAGTGATTACGACAACACACTAGTGATTATAACATCATAATTAATTATTATGACATTACTATTAGTCATTATGACATAACAATTAAGTTATTGTGACAGTATAAATAGTCAATATAACATTATAATTATTTACTGAGACCTCATAATTAGTCATAGTTAGTTTACATCCATTCAGAGAGCAACATACCAGACACGGCTGTTATTATTCATCACTCAATGTGTCCATTGCTTTAAGAGGTTTTGCCAAATATCTGATGATAAAAACAAGTTTTTCTTACAGACAAAACAATGTGATGTATCTACTGATCGAGAAAATACCAGCAGAGCCAATGTGTTCAAAAATAGAACTGACAGACATCTTATTAAAAATGATTAAGTAATTATTTTTAGATAATTTTTTTTAATGCTGCATCCAATATAGTTTTGTAATGTCTTAACATTTTAATATATCCTTGACAAACCATTTATAATACATAATAAATTAACTGTATTTTGACACCATCAAATATAGGGCTGCTGCCCCATTCAAGGGTGGGTACACACACATCAAATACTATATTTCACAATATAACTGATTTCAAGGAAGGCCACCTACCATCTGTGGCGTGTCACGTGACTGGTACGTGAAGTCAAGTTCGTGTCCTGATGGCCCTCTTGCCATGGCAACGGGCAGAAGTTGCTCAGAGGGAATCACATGACCTGGAATCACATGACGTTGTTTAGTATAGGTTCAGGTAGAGGGTGTGTCATTATATGTGACGTGTTGCAACATTTGAGACCTTCAGACATTTTATGGTATGCTTCTGCCTGTTGCCATGGTTATGAGCATCAGGTAAAAGAGCACCATTTCAGTTTTACAATATCAGTGTCATCTTTGTATGTCAATTTGTTGCAAAGCTATGGTTAGTTGAAATGACCCACCCAAATTCTTCGGGTGGGCCATTTCCCCCCAGTTTTTTCTTCGTTTTGAGACTGATGACATCATAGTTAGATACTTACATTTTAAATCAAGTACAGTTTAATCAAAAACATTCATCAAAAAAACCTTTTAAATAATTCAAAAAATTGTATTATTCAAACTGGTAGTAAATTGTTTATTGTTTCTGAAAATGCAAAAAAAGATACTTTTGCCTTTGTGAATAAATTTTTTTGTTTTGTGAAATGTACCTTATGGCCTGTCATATATAGTATGAATATATTATATTCTGTCACATAATCATCGCAAACTATTACATGCTTAACATTGTGAACAACCAATTTATATCTGCCTAATGTCTGGGAGGAACCCTTAACCTGGCAAAAAACCTTAACCCATTGGGAATTTTGCGAAAATAAAGGCATTACATTTCTTCCAAGGGGTTGTAGATTAATTCCTGAAAGTTTGGCGCCCAATGTGCAAGCCGTCTAGGAGAAAAACACACACACACATCTTAAAACTACAATCGCGCACCAGGGAACACACTAGACTGTTTACTCACCACAGGCAAACTCTAGGATGCGCTCAGGCGGAACACCAGCTGCATAGAACAGCTGCTCCTTGAATTCAGTCAACTGATAACAACAACATCAACAGTATCATCATCATCAACAACAACATCATGAGCAGCCCAATGATTATAACGAAACCGATCACACATTTTCCACTACATATCCTTTTTTCACTCATGACATACCTTGAATAAGCAATATGTATTATTATTATCAACCAACTGACATCACCACAATCGCTATGACGCAACTGACTTGATAACAACAACACAATGATTTCAATTTTGTCCACTAGTAACATCGTCATATTGCCTGAAATTCAAAATAAAATCACAATAATTATAACTCGGCTGGAAAATTAAAAAAAAAAATATTTTTAATTTTGTTTTTTAATTTGATTATCTCTAGATAATTAAATAGCACCATCTGAAAGGTAAGTTATCAGCATCTCACACACACACACACTAATTGGTCAGGTTACTGGCTGGTCAGGCACTGATGAATTACTGACCAGTCAGACACTGATGAGTAACTGACTGGTCAGGTATCCTGTTATTGATCAGTTACTTGTTAGTCAGGCAGTAACTAATTACTGGTCAGTGCAGAACAAATAGGTTACAAATATGTGAGGAACTGGTCAGTTATTGATTACTCATCCACTGACCAGTCGGACACCAACAAAGACTTGACACTGACCGGTTGCATGGTTCCTCCGGCCACAATGACCGCTCTAGCCTCAGACACGACCTCGGTGAAGTGGACGGCCGGATTGAGCAGCAGGAACTTGAGGCTGGACTTTGTGGCGACGTCTGACCGGGGAAATACAATGTATGACATGACACTTGACATAGACATGGCACTTGACACAATATAATATAACACTTGACACAATGTGATTCAACACTTGATACAATATAACATGACACTTGACACAATATAACATGACACTTGACACAATGTGACACAACACTTGACACAATATAATACAACACTTGACATAACGTGACACAACACTTGATGAAACATGACACAACACTTGACACAATGAGATACAACACTTGACAAAGCATGACATGAAACTTAACACAATATGATACAAGACTTGACAATGTGACACAACACTTGAGGCAACACTTGGCACAACGTGATACAACACTTGACACAGCATGACATGAAACTTAACACAATGTGATACAAGACTTGACATACGACATGACAATTGACACAGTGTGACACAACACTTGAGGCAACACTTGGCACAACGTGATACAACACTTGACACAACATGACATGAAACATTTCTGTTATAAATTTAACAAACAGGAAACATTACAGACCTGGAGCTTATCCTTATATTTAATAACTGTTTAGGTTGTCCCTTACGACACAATTCATTCCGTATGACACAATTTGTCCCATACGACACATTGTTAATTATCATAAAGTATCTTAAGTTTTTATAATTATTTACAAATGCTGAATTAACGTCCTGCATATCTGTAACATACCTTCAGCTTATTTTTAATAAAACAGGTAATTAGAAGGAATTTCAAGTGTTAACTGCGATGTTATTCACACTTTTCGGCTGTCCGTACGACACTTTCTTTTCAGATACAACATATTGTTAACACGGTAAAAAAGCTTATATTTTAATGAAACAACTTCCGACTACTTGTTAAGATCACTAACTACTTTTTAAAATAAGTTTCAAGAATGTTTTCATCAACTCACAGAATTATTCAACTTACTATGTTGACCCAAATATTTGTTATTCTCTTCGTCCTGATTGACACGCCACTTGTTTACTAATTAAACCTTCACAAGAATTTACAAAGCACTGTTGGCAATTGGAATAAGTTATCACATGGAAGGACTCTCTGTTAGTCACATAACAGCTGGTGTTTGTATGGTTGTGTTCTAAAAAAAAAAAACCTCTGGATGTCCCGTACAACACATATGGAATCGCCCTTTTATGAAACTGTAGCAAACTTAATACGCATTTGTTCACAATTATCTTTACAAGCATGAAAATATCACTAAACAACATAGTAACGTAATTCTTTTTGATCTAGAGATCTGCTTGACGTCTTAGAAAAATGTTAGTTTATCTTCAAAACTTTTATTAGAAACTAGTAATTCGAAACGCACATGTCTTAGCCGTCCCAGCCAACTTAAAATAAATTTCACATCTTTGCCACAGCGTCATGAAAATACTGTCCTCGGTGAAACAGCTGTGGCAGCTTTCTAGAGTTTGAGAAAGCTTAAATATTAAAGTGGATTCTGTTAAATGATGGATTATGAGCCCATTGTGTTCACATGCAACATCAGTGCATGCTGGGAAATATCGTGTTCCAGTCGTTCTCGAAAATTTGGATGCGTGGTCTCAAAATCCCGTTAAGCAAGCGAATTATGGTGTACGATGCCATGGTCGTATCTATAATGCTGTATAACTTGGCAACTGGGTGGTGCCAGCCATGATACTTCAAAAACTGGATGCCTGCCACAAACACCACCTGCGCTCGATACTGGGCATGTGGTGGCCAAACGGGATGATTTCAAACGAAGATCTGTACGCGCGCTGTGACACAGAACTGCTGTCACAGCAAGTTCGGAGAACACGGAAGTCAATGTTCGGCCACGTTACGTATGCCTGAAGACAGCCCTTCACAACTGGCGCTTCAGTTTGCCGTTGTCGGGTCATGCCGGTAGAGGCCGAGTAGGCAGGCACACCACCAACCTGCTAGACTTACTGCGCTCGGACCTTAGAGTGACGGGCGTCCGGGTGAGGTCGTGCAATGACTCTGAGAGAGCTGGTGGAAGATCACATGGGATGGTGGACACTTTGGGGGGACTGACTGTGACACTAAGATGTCCCGCAAACTATTTATGTCGCAGGACCAGTACATTATTATCAACATCTCGTCGTCTTAGTGAAGGGGATCATTTCACAAAGATAATGAACTCGTTATACAACAGAACCCAATGCTAAATTTAAAGAGTTTCTCTCTAAACGTAAAAAGTCACCCTTGTATCACTGAAGACACCATTCTGCGACATATCACCAAAACTATTTTAGTTGCATGTCCTGGTGTTGACTACTTTCATTATGCAAGATCACTGTTAATGAGCGAAATCAATTTTCAAGAACAAAATTGGCCTTATGAGCTCATAAGGATGATAGCGAAATGGTCACCTGAGTTCTCACCTTGTTTGTTGATGACAATGCGGCCGTCCTTGTTGGCCGACGTCAATGCCTCCAGGAAGCCTTCTATGTGCATGAGAGGGGATGTGAAGCTGGCCTCGGACGTCTGTCTGGTCTCTCCACTCTCATTGGTGGCTCCTGTGTAATACAGTCGCTCATACATGGACAACACCAAAAATAGATAAGCAAGTCAGTTTCGCTGGCGATCAAGAATAAATTAAAGTTTGACGCTAATAACATGACATCAAGAACTGATGAAGTAACCATGTCTGAAAAATATGCAAATCAGCAAGTTGTGCCTCAATCAGTAGATTTGTGAACTGTGTCAACAAACTAACATCGTTTGACAGTGTCTATGATATGATGTGATGGCGTTGTATTGGAAGTTTTTGAATGAGCAATGTATAAACATCCACTGACAGAGTTCATAGATATATGTAGTTTTTGAATGAGCACTGTATAAACATCCACTGACAGAGTTCATAGATGTATGTAGTTTTTGAATGAGCACTGTATAAACATCCACTGACAGAGTTCATAGATGTATGTAGTTTTTGAATGAGCACTGTATAAACATCCACTGACAGAGTTCATAGATGTATGTAGTTTTTGAATGAGCACTGTATAAACATCCACTGACAGAGTTCATAGATGTATGTAGTTTTTGAATGAGCACTGTATAAACATCCACTGACAGAGTTCATAGATGTATGTAGTTTTTGAATGAGCACTGTATAAACATCCATTGACAGAGTTCATAGATGTGTGTAGTTTTTGAATGAGCACTGTATAAACATCCACTGACAGAGTTCATAGATGTATGTAGTTTTTGAATGAGCACTGTATAAACATCCACTGACAGAGTTCATAGATGTATGTAGTTTTCTACGCACACCCGACACAGCGTATCGCGTTTCGCATGTTTAATTCAAAAGATGACTAGTATATTTAGATTCTTGATTGGAATTATTTTTAAAATAAGCACAACTTGCCATGTTAGGAAATATAATACACACAAATTTAATGCAGATAGCCAGGTGCACCCATATCTTGGTGAATTTTTGCGCATGCACTTCAAGGACTCAGAGGAAGTTTTGTAAAATTACATGGGATAAGAATCATTGTTATAAGAAGTACCCTAAAGCTCCCACCTGTGTCTGAAGTAATGTTCTCCTTGCTCTGACTGATCTCCTTGAGAAACTTGGACAGTGCCCAGGTCGGGGGGTCTGGCTTCGTCTTCACTTCCACTGACAGATGCAAGGACAGGGCAGTGAGGGACAGTCATCAGGTGTATAGGTACTGTCCTCAGTGGGAAAGTTTGGGGGGCCGTATTATGTAAACACATACTATTGCATTCCAAATAAGCATACATGTATGGCTATTTATTTGGATTAAAATGGCCATGGATTACCATATTTGGGACGGGTAAAAATTACTCAATTTAAAACCTTGGTAACCAGACTGGATCATGAAAAGTCTCCTTAAAATACAGTGCCTGTGAATTATTTGGCTAGACTTTAATCTGGCTAAATACAAAAAAGTGTTGATTAATGAATAGTTAATATAAACCTGTCCATCCTATAGTATCAGTCTGCCTTATGTGCTTATTTTAATTCAGAGAAATGTCCAACCTACAATAGTGTTCCTAACTATACTCTTATTGTAATTCTAAGAAATTTCCACCTTATACAATTATTAAGGTCTGTACTCTTACTTTTATTATGAGGATTTTCCACCATATACTATTAAATCGCTCTATACAATTAATGTTATTATATTTCTGAGACATTTCCACCCTGTACTGTTATTTTGACCAGTAAACTTATTTGAAATACAATAGGAGTTAATCAATGCAGTAGTCTACCCAATTTATTGGTCTATAACGTTTAGGATGCAGTGTGCGCGTGCGTGTGTGTGTGGTGTGCTGTGTGCATTTGTGTGTGTGCACATGTATACGAGTGTATGCATGATGTGGTACATGCGTGCATGTATGCACGCATGTTGCATGGTGTGTATGTTTGTATGTGTATGGTGCATGCAGTCGTATGTTTTATGCATGCATGCATGTATCTGTATGCATGCACATGTGCGAGAACTTCCTAAACTGATTACAGAAGCTAATAGAATATTACAGTGCTAAACATTGCGTTCAGTAACACAGTAAACTATTTAAAAAGACCTACACCCACAATATATTTATCACAAAATCACAGAACTTTAGGTGTTTGTAAAATAAATTATATTTTTCGAATCCATTCTTTTGACCACTTACCCCTGTTGACCAGACTGGGCTGGTATTTCTCCACAAAACCATGCAGCTGGAAAACAAAATCATATATCACATCCAAAATTTGTATTAATGTAAGTTTGCAACTTTGCATTAACATGTTTCACTCTCTAGGTGACGCCACTGTATCAATGTTTTCCCCGTGATGCGTGAAGAATGAGGAATTTTGAGATACAACTTAGTTGAACCTACCACTTATCCTCCATATCATAAATACCTTTTTTGAGACCTGGCTCTTCTGGCAATATCGCTTCAGTTTGAACAAGTTCAAGTTGTCGAGTTTAGTGTCAAACAGGAAGTCGTTGATGGTGCGAACGAATGTCTCTGAAATATGTGATGGTCATTAATGGCTAGCGTGCCCCCAAAGGTTACATTTGAATGGTTTCACGGCAAAACACGATATATATTAAAACCTTTTTTGTATATAAAATGTTTCATTAAAAAAATAACTCGCTTCTGCGCTTTGTTCCCAGAGCATAAATGAAAACTTATACATGACATTTGAATATCTTAAGAACCAAAAATTTTAGTGACTGATAGCAAGCAACTAAATAACTGCATAACAAACATTGCTACAATGTATTACGTTTCAGTGAGTTAATGTATAATTTTAGATAAAAAAAAGTGTGTATTTCTTATAATAATAATTATAATAATATTTATTTTATACAGCGCCATATGCATTAATGTTTGCAGCATTGTACATCAAACTAATAGATAAAAAATACAAATAAAACACAATTACAATACAAGAATACATAACTTTAGATATCAACATTATTAGATTAAAACTAAATAAACATACTGCTTATTTTAGATAAATATCGACATCAATCACCTAAAGCAAGTTAATTGATCTATAACAAATGGAATACGTATAAACATGAAATAACTAACACAAGTAAGCCTGAAAAACTAACACTTTCAATTTGCTTTAAACTGAAGAATGAAGAAAACAAATTAATATATTATAAAATGAAGCTGGAGTCTTACGTATGTACAAGGATATAAAGATATGTTTCTAAAGCTGTCTTGAAAGATTCAAGAGATGTTCCTGTTGTGACATTAGCCAGTACAGCACTCTACATGGCAGCAGCGGTGTGAACAAATGCACAGTCCCCAGTTCTTCTGATGTAGAACTGGAGGAAACGAGAGAAGGAAGAAGTGACAGGTGGAGGAAGGAAACCCACCAGGCTTGGTCTTCCGTGGGGCCGCTGTCTTTGTCCCAGTTTGCCCTGAAAACACAGACATCTCAAGACTAACATGGCTGAAGAAATATGGGTGAGGTGTTTAAGTGGCTGAATACTTCCCCTTTATGCAAAGTAAGGTCTTATAAGTTTAGAAAGTTCAATTAAGTATTGGTTCTTAATTGAACTTTCTAAACTTATAAGACCTTAATCTCAAGACTAACATGGCTGAAGAAATATGGGTGAGGTGTTTAAGTGGCTAAACACTTCCCCTTTATGCAAAGTAAGGTCTTATAAGTTTAGAAAGTTCAATTTAGTATTGGTTCAACCCCCAAAACAAACTGATGGTGTGGCACTTGCAATATTTACGGTACAAAATTGCTATTAGCGTCAACGTTTCACTCGCTAAGTGGCGCCACTGTAGCAATATATTTCCTCGCAATCACCCCTAGTGGCGACAAACCCCTCCATATGTAACGCTTAATGTATTTTTAAACTATCAGACTTTTGTGACCATCCATATGAGACATCTCCTCAACACTACAGTGGAAACGTACGCATACTTCACTTCATAAGACTTAAACATCAGGTAGAGAGGACCAACTTCGCCTAGTGTTTCTCCCAGGAGATAACATTGCCCAACAAGTGGATTTGAAACCTGGCCACTTGATTATCAGTCCGGCACTACAATCATCGGTCCACCAGACCACCGGAGTACCGCACTCCAGATTAAGGATGAAATGACATCAATGGATAACATTACATGAAACTGAAGGATTCAGTACATCGTGGTTTGAAGTCACAATAAAAAATACGCACGTGATCTCCGTCAAACTCACGTCTCGCCAACAGTGTTAGTAACAGTAATATATGTGCACTACATTACCATTGCTGCATGACACCTCATCAATCAAACATTCCTGCATACAGATGTCACTTTAAAAACTTTGCCTGCTAAAGAAAAATGTTTGGGGCCCAATTTTCAATATACGATACAATTGAATGCTCCATATGGTTTGGCATCCATTTTTTAAGGCATGCATTACCTGTGAGGTATTTGTTGAAGCTGGTGAGGATAAAGAGGATCTGTCGGATGTACATGAGGTTTTTGGCCTTGAGGCGTTTGAGGTATCTCTCCTGATACTGGTTCAACTGGGATGATGCACACAAAATCTGAAGCCAAACATGAACAGTGAAACACCTAGCATTGATCATCTAGTTCTGATCTGCATTTGTTCCTAGAGTTAAAGAGAGATTTGGAATGATTGAGAGAAGAGTGTAGAATGAGTGAAAGGAATGGAGGTGGTTGGTGGAGAGAGCAGTGCAAGATCAGTGAGGGAAAAGAAAAAAGATAACAGAAATCGAGTATCGGAATCGAGGCCAGCCTCACCCCCAGGGAAACATGAGGAGAACAGTTAAAACTACCATTGGAACAAGGGTTTTCTTGGTTGCTGCATAACATCTTTGTAATGTTCTCCCTTTATGTGTTGGTCAATAGGAAATACATTAAATCTGTTTAGTTAAAATGCCTTTTAAAGTTTGCTTCAACTTTTGCAATAAATCAAAAACTACTGAAGATATTTAAACAAATGAAGAATCATTTTAAAACTGTAAATCTAAAAATGTACAATATTCTATTTTAAAATTTTGCGACTTTATACCCACTTTGCTGTGGCAAGTCATATGAAATAACAAAACCAAATGCTACAAAGTGGTAATGTATTAGCACACCTGCGCCGCTGTGACCTCGATACTGTGAATACTGCTGATCGTATCAAGGAGGTTATGTGCCTCGTCTATAATGACAATGTTGCCACTGAGCTTTATACCGCAAGACTCCCTCATTTCTCGGTGCAGCAAAGTGTTGTACGGTAGCACCACCACCTGCAGAAACATACACTAACTTCAATATTGACACTAGCAAATTATTTCCAATTTATGCTGACATTGTTGAGTTAACAGGAAATAGATGAAATGCATCAGAAATTGTGGTAACGTTACTCACAAAATAGTGATTTGCGGACTTTTTTCATTTTCTTCATTAGTTGTTAAATTTACGAATGATAATCGCTATGCCTCAAGAGCTAATGAAGATTATGTATTCAGAGATGAGTGTTTACTGGACAATGATTATAAAACACTAAATAGCAAATGTACAAAATTAGCCTGATGCAAAGTTAACATCAACATTGCAACAATGATAAGGCAAACCATCAATGTATTTTAAGCTGTCCGCACATGGCAGGCTGACTATGAAAGCTGTCCGCATATGGCAGGGTGACTATGAAAGGTTCAGTCCAATTTTACTGTCCCTTGTCAACCTAGGCCAGGATATCGCTGTCAACAGGAAGTGGCCAATACAAACTACTATGACTAAAATTCTTCAGGACTTACAAAAATGTCCATTCTATAAATATTTTTGGTATGTACAGGTGTCTGCTAAGGCCGATTTTACAGTATCTGAGAAATGTATTTTGCCTCAACCATCGTTGATAACGCACTTGTTGGTAGAATAATTCAGGACAAGTAAAATAGTGTTACAAACCTGAGCCGCAGGAATTGCCTTCCTTGTGCCGTAGTATGGACATGCCTTGGTCTGTCGACCAACTGTGACCAACTGCTCAATGTCCTTGACCTCTACCTGCAAGAGAAGACAGCAGTATCTTAGTTTCAAATTGCCATGTAATCAGTGGTGACTGAATTACTTTAATTTTGTATTTGAGTAGAAGTAAAAGTAATTCACCTCAGAACTACTTGAATAAAAGTAAAAGCACATTCTAAAAAACGTACTTGACTAAAAAGTAAAACTACTTTCCAAACGTATTTGAAGTAAAAGCAAATAAAAGATAAATAAAACCTCTTTGCTACAAGTAAAAGTAGTTAGTATAAATTGTACTTTGTTACTTGTGCAGAAACAAGTACTGCCACCTACCAGTATTCGATCGCGATAGTCAAAGATTGGGTCTTGTTTAAAGAATGGACATCCCCCTATGACAGACTTGCGTTTCTTCGTCTGACTGTCACCCGCCTTCTTTGTCGCTGCAAATTTAATAAGATTTAAGAGCTAAAAATTACAGGCAAGTGTATGCATGGTGGTGTTAGCAATAGGCACAGCTATCTTCCTTCATAGACAACATTAGGGTCGATATACTGATCTCTACACAGTTTTGACCCAAGATTTACGATCTCCCCAAGTTTTGAGATGTTGATGACTGACAAACCACCGAACCAGGCTAAAAATGAAAACATTAAAACACTTTCAATGTGACAGCTGTAAAACTGTTCATAATTTTGTCATCAACATTCAGTTTCCTGAGTCTGCTGACATTCCTTGTAGATGTACAGTGTACTCTCACTGAAACTGAGGGAGTTTTCAAGAATGGTCCCAAGGTATTTATAACTGGACACATAAGTCCACCCTTCAGTATTCTTCTGAAAGTCAGTCAAGTTCTTTGGTTTTGAAAACACTGAACTGTAAGAAATGTTTGTCACACTAGTCTCAACCAACGACTTAAAATGTTCCTCACTGTGTGATAGATCCTTGTGATATTGCGCATCACACAGGCAAACAGAAGAAAATATTTATATATTTTCTAAATACTCAAGTTATGTCCTTGAAACAAAATTGTCATTTTGGCAAGTATAAATGACCAAGTACTTGTCATCCAAAAACCCAAGTACAAATACTGAAAAAAGTACTTAAGTCCAAGACCAAGTACTTCACACCAAGCCTGATGGCTAGCAGAGCAGCATGACAGGAGGTGGAACAAACTACTGTATTCATTCTATTTAGCGTCCAGTATATTTACAAATATTTGAGACACAAAAATATGTAAAATTTTGCATTTCAATAAGTGTACCGGGCTGCACACTCATTTCTGGGTTTCGTGGGGTTCCTGGCTACAGCCATCTCAGCAGATGTGACTAGCAAGTGATCTATGTATCTCATGTATGAACAACAGGATTCCAGAACATTCTAGTCTCATCATTTAGTTGGACCTTCTGATATTTTTTCATCACTGAGCTTTGAATCTAGTGTGTCACTGGTAGAAATTAAATTACAATGATGGATGCACGAGTGAAGGTCGCGAGATTGCTGTTACGGTGTCAGACTTTGCATAAAGGGGATGTGACAGAGATGATGAGGGAAGGAGATCGAGTGAAGAGAACACGTACCTGTCTTGTTTCTCTGTAGTTCCTGGCATCGGTCGTTGATGAGACTCAGCGACTTGAGACGTTTCACAGCGTCGTTGATACACAGGTTCTACAAGGTCACATCACGGTCAAAGCCGAACATCAGGCGACCATTTCTCTAACATTCTTATGAGCCTGATTTTGCGTTTTAAAATCGGTTTCGCTCCTTCACAGTGATACTGTATGTTGAAAACTATCAACACAATGACACACCACTGGATCACTTTCGCAAGTGTGTCACGGAAATAGTCTCCTCTGTGATACAGCAGCGGTTTTTTTTGCATTTTAATAAAGTTCTTTAAATTTAACAACTGATTCTGTTTAATGATAGGTTTTATTTATGAGCCCGTTGTCTTCATGAAACGATCCCCAGATGACAGTCTCACAGTGAGTAACCAGTGGTCAGATAACGGCCAGTTAACAACTACTGTCCTTCTGACCAGGAGACATGTTGTGTTTCTTTACATAACCAAACACCTGTTACTAATGTTCAAGAATGTAAGGTTGTGTTACAATGCTCACCAAAACTGACAAAAAAGGAATTTTTTAAATAGAAATGGAAAGATTTTGATATCATTATTTACTCACTGTACTTAAATCTGGTTGAGGTAATTGTTAAAACATTATAGTACATGCTTGGAAAGGAAAGGACAATTTGGTCACATATATATCTGCTGAAAGGTGTATATGATACAACATTGCCACTAACAATATCCACATACCTGTCGCGAGCCGAGCGAAACGACCTTCGTGTCACCTCCAAAGGGACTCTTCTGTATTTCACGCACAAACTGTGAGAGTTGAGAGTGAGTGCGACTACAGTAATAGATCTGGCGAGAGAGAACATATTTATATTATTTAAAGTTTGTGTAAATTAATTACAGCTGAGCTTCACTTTATGGTCGCCTTCTCAAAACAACCACCTCCCAAATAAGATTATCCTGGGACAGTCCCATAATATAAAGCTTTGGAAATTAGTACACTAATGCAGCCACCTCACTATTAAGGTCACTTTCACCCAGTCCCACAGGTGGCCTTAATAGTGAGGTTCAACTGTAACTTGCCTTAGCTGTTTTCTTTAACTGTTATTTATATGTATTTATGTACAAAGCTGAGGAAATTTCTGGATATAGCACTTTATAAAATATATATTTGATTAAGGTGATTGATATTAAGGCTACTGAAACATAGAATATGTTAGTGTTGATCAGCAATCATACTCTGTATGTCGATTATATATAAAATTGCAATATTCTATATTTGTTCATAGTAGCCCCCCGTGGTGTGACCACCCTTCTGCAAAGGTACTTTGGCTGTATATAAGAAGGGTAGTCACTCTACAGAGGGACACTTAATCAGCATCCTAATACAATTTATTAATATATGTATATATTGACTGGCAACACTAGTTGAACATACATGAAAGCCCTTCAGTCAAAACCCAAATCTATATTATATTCTGGTGAACACTTACGTTAGATTTGGGATATGCTCAGCCAATTCACATGACCTGTATTCCTGACAAACACTATGGGAAAACATGTTGCCAAGAGAGTGGTTTTTCAATAGCCAAGTGGCCATTGCAGAGGGGTAAACTGCTGCTGGTTACATTAGACAGGTAGCCACTCTAGAGAGGTTATCTTACTAATAAAACAGGTAATGCAACGGAAATCTGACCGGTGTTAGGGGGGTAGTCATTGGTGGGAGGGTGTTAGGGGGTAGTCATTGGTGGGGGTGTTAGGGGGTAGTCATTGGTGGGTGTGTTAGGGGGTAGTCATTGGTGGGAGGGTGTTAGGGGGTAGTCATTGGTGGGGGTGTTAGGGGGTAGTCATTGGTGGGAGGGTGTTAGGGGGTAGTCATTGGTGGGGGTGTTAGGGGGTAGTCATTGGTGGGGGTGTTAGGGGGTAGTCATTGGTGGGGGGTGTTAGGGGGTAGTCATTGGTGGGGGGTGTTAGGGGGTAGTCATTGGTGGGGGGTGTTAGGGGGTAGTCATTGGTAGGGGGGTGTTAGGAGGTAGTCATTGGTGGGGGGGTGTTAGGGGGTAGTCATTGGTGGGGGGTGTTAGGGGGTAGTCATTGGTAGGGGGGTGTTAGGAGGTAGTCATTGGTGGGGGGGTGTTAGGGGGTAGTTATTGGTGGGGGGGCGCTCATGTATGTACATGTATAAAAACAAATACACGACAATGACAGATGAAGTCATCAATGACCACAATGACACGAGTTGCATCGTGTGTCAATTAGTGTCACTGTACCTTAGTGACATGGTCCTCTGTGTCATCATCGTCATCTGACGTGTCATCCTCTGTCGCTTCATCCTCACTGATGTACTCAGTGAGAACAATGTCACCGTCGATGTCACTGTCACCATCGTTTCCCAGCTCACTGGCGAGCTGTTGTTTCACTTCCTCCGACGCGTCCTTGAACAACTCGTCGAAGGTCGCCTCTAGTGGCTCCTTCTGGTGACAACAAACAGAAACATGACGTTTAAACCGTGATAGAAACATAACGCAATATTAACAAGATTTAACAATGCTGCCGTGCTGAGCAAAATACCCAGATGGGTTATTGAGGGTCCAGCTTTACACCTACTGGCACCAATGCCCATCCTCCTTATTTAAGGAGGGTTCCCCAATGACGTGGATACTAGCAATGCCCATCCTCCTTATTTAAGGAAGGTCCCCCATGACGTGGATACTAGCAATGCCCATCCTCCTTATTTAAGGAAGGTCCCCCAATGATGTGGATACTAGCAATGCCCATCCTCCTTATTTAAAGAAGGTCCCCCAATGACGTGGATACTAGCAATGCCCATCCTCCTTTTTTAAGGAAGGTCCCCCAATGATGTGGATACTAGCAATGCCCATCCTCCTTATTTAAGGAAGGTTCCCCAATGACGTGGATACTAGCAATGCCCATCCTCCTTATTTAAGGAAGGTCCCCAATGATGTGGAGACTTCTATTTAAAGAGCACTGGAATTCATAAAAAAATATAATACCATTTTACTCGGTGTGAAATATGATTCACAAAGCGAAAGTGACATATACGGGAGCAGTCAAGTCCATGTCGTTACCTTGCGTTTGCCCGACCGTGGACGAATCGTCTTCCGTAGCTGCAGTAGCCGAGACTCTCGCTTCAACCGCAACTCTTGCTCCTCCTGCGATCACATGACAGTCACGTGACTTCTATTTAAGGCCACAGTTTTCTATACAAATCTCAAATAGTCTTACATTCACTGAAGCTAATAAAACTGATTCTGTGATCACAAGACACTTTTCTGTGATTACATACAATACATTGAACTGTGATTACAATTTACTGACATGTGATTACAAGACACTGACCTTTACAATATGCTGAACTGTGATTACAATATATCAAACTGTGATTATGAGATACCAAACTGTAATTACAAAACACTGAAGTGTGATTACAAGACATACAACTATGATTATGATATATCAAACTGTGATTACAAGACACTGAAGTGTGATTAGAAGACACTGAAGTGTGATTACAAGACACTGAAGTATGATTACAAGACACTGAACTGTGATTACAAGACACTGAACTGTGATTACAAGACACTGAAGTGTGATTACAAGACACTGAAGTGTGATTACAAGACACTGAAGTGTGATTACAAAATACTGAAGTGTGATTACAATACATAAAACTATGATTATGATATATTAAACTATTATTACAAGATATCAAACTGTGATTATAAGACATTGAAGTGTGATTACAAGACATTGAAGTGTGATTACAAGACACTGAGGTGTGATTACAAGACATAAAACTATGATTATGATATAAAAACTATGATTAAAAGATATCAAATTGTGATTATAAGACATTGAACTGTGATTGCAATACACTGGACCGCGATTACAAGATATTAAACTATGATTATGATAAATCAAACTGTGATTACAAGACACTGAACTGTGATTACACAACAGAACTTGATTCTTACCAAATATAACAGTCATTGATGACGAATTGAAGGGAAGAGGACGCCAGAGAATAAAAAGAATAGACAGTTTGTCAACATGGCGTGGAAGGGGTACAACAGAATTGTTACATACTACAAATGACTGTGCAGTTTGGAGGGTCATGATCGCCTACGCCTGTGACATAGACAGCACTTAGAAGAAGAGAATAGAATGGAGAATGACACTAGTCACTGCATCAGACAAGACAACTGAAGAAAGAACGAAAGAAGGAATAACAGACGAGACTACACCTTCAGTTTGCTGGCTTTTAAGTCAATCTCCTGTTTTCGGGCAAAGGCAGTGATCCAGTCCAGTTCTACAAACAACAAAACATTGATCAAGTCCAGTTCTACAAACAACAAAACATTGATCAAGTCCAGTTCTACAAACAACAAAACATTGATCCAGTCCAGTTCTACAAACAACAAAACATTGATCAAGTCCAGTTCTACAAACAACAAAACATTGATCAAGTCCAGTTCTACAAACAACAAAACATTGATCAAGTCCAGTTCTACAAACAACAAAACATTGATCCAGTCCAGTTCAACAAACAACAAAACATCACGTAAAAGCAGCCACCTCAATTTGATTTTTTGCTTGACTCATTTCAAATTAATTTTGCCTAAAAGCAACACTACTTGGTATCAGTTTTTGTAACATCATCAAACAAACTATTAGCTAGCTTAATTACTGCCCAGGAATTAATTCAAGTGATTCTCATAAATGCAATCTTGATACGAATGCACGATACAATTGTGAATGTGTTTGTATGTCCAGATTGTCATCTTTTCTTGTTCTCTCAAAAACTATGTGATAGACAAATTCAATGAGTAATGCGTGTGCGTGCGTGCGTGCGTGCGTGCGTGCGTGCGTGCGTGCGTGCGTGCGTGCGTATGTTTGAAATTGTATATGCATGCTCAAAAATGCATAATAAATTATCTTATCTTTACCTGCATTCTTTTTAGTAGCCTCTGGTTCTTCTTTCCCAAAGTCTGTCCTGTAACAACCAACAGCAGATATCACTGCAAAACTCAAACGTGGCCTTTAGTTTTGCATGATACTCATAATTCCATTCTGCTAAAATACACCTTGAGGCCTGAACCATTGCGACATGGTACACATAGTTCATGTGGTTAACATAAATTAGATGTATTTAATTTATATTGCTGGGTTCATCGCAACAGTTCAGCATGCACCAATGTCTGATTGGTAAACTATTAAATCATTGCAACATTAATTAACAGTTTTAATATAATTAACTTAATTCCTTCTACATTTTATATGTAGTTTCTTTTTTGCAATTTTTATGATATACATTGAATCATTTCATCGAATTTAGATTGTACAGCAAATTGCCCTGTATAAGCTATAAATATTATTATTATTATGAAGTATCTTTAGAAAGACGTACTTGATGTCGGAGATGTCAGTGAGTAGAGACTCCAGCTGTGTTTTCTGTCTCTCTTCATAAGCTCTCAGCCACGTGAGAGCGCCACAGATGAGACTTAGAGACTTGCCCTGTCGGATAGGGCAGCTCAAAAAGTACTTCTCCACGACAGACGTATGTATTTTATATATATTTTTTTGTTTTCTTTTTGTTCAACTTTTCTACTTGCACCGTGGATTACTTATGTATAACATTTGTAGAGGGAACAGCAGCCAATCATGGTTTAACACTCTCATATAGAAACTATTACACTGTATGTATTATGTACCATCGAATGCATTGTATCATAGTTTCCTATAATAAAACCATCATCATCGTTATTACTTTTTAAATATATTATAGCTATTACTTTAATTATGTTAATATTTCAAAAACCACTTCATGTAATTTAGTAATTCAATATATCTAGTCTTTTTAATTTTAGTGTATTATTATATTTACAGGTGTTTTTCTTTCTGAAATTGTTCTTATAATGTGGGTTTTATGTGTTTATGTGCCTAAGAATGGGCTGGTCACAGATATATATATGACGCTAAT
Source organism: Escarpia spicata (assembly GCA_963995525.1). Lineage (NCBI taxonomy): Eukaryota > Metazoa > Annelida > Polychaeta > Sabellida > Siboglinidae > Escarpia > Escarpia spicata. Next base: position 29,481,115 of record OZ023215.1, read on the forward strand.
GTTAGTTATAATAATGTAAAAGGTTCCTGTGTTATTATTATATTAATGTAACGGTAAGTTCTTTTTACATAGTATCCAGTCCTTAGTGCTGCTCAGAGCAATTTAAACTTAACTCCCTGGCAGACTTGCTATAATGCAATTACTGCATGAAGACTTTTCATAAGCTAATACCCCCACTGTCTATAGCCAGGTACTCATTCATCCAGCTGAGTGAACTGGAGTAACATAGAGCTAACAAGCTTGCCCAAGGTTCAAAACGGTTACAACTGGATTTGAATGTTTTTTTTATTAAGAGTCAGATAGTCTAACCACTATGCCACCGCATCCCAAAAATTTACAACATGCAAAGAGGCACATTAAAATATGCTCAAAATATCTCAACCTTATGTTTGTATTACCGTTCCTGTGGGACTCTCAAATATGCCAATCTTGCCTCCTTCCAGTGCTTCATAGAGACACTTCATGAAATCTACCTGGATGTCATATGGCTCGAAGGGGAATGCAAACTTCTCCGGCAGATTCACATCTTTATCTAAAACAAGATGACTTAATCTGATAAAAACACTGAATAGCTCTTGAAATGTTTAATATCTGCTAAGTTTTCAATATGTAGACTTGATTAAATGTATATTGATGCAACAAAACATGATATCTTAGGGATCATCTCAGAATGTCAATGTCCAATATCAAACGAAATTACTTTCATCTGGCCTCAGCCCCTCATCACCTCCCCTCAGACAAGTGTGCAAACATTGACATGAGGATATCAATAAAATAACAGTATCAATTCGAAGCATAAAATATTGATTTTCGATGCCAGATGAAACTGCCTCTGACCCCCTTCCCCCAAACAAAACTAATTTTGTCTGATATCGGACATCAACATTCCAAGATGATCCATCACACTAGATGATGAATTGCTCAATCATTATTTAAACCCACTTTTAGCCAGAGTCGACATTCAAAACTTCAAGATTAGTTTCATTCTTAAGTAACTACACCTGTAGTAAGACTGAATGCCAAGTACCTTCTTCCCTCCTCCTCTCTTCCTTTGGACCCTGTCCGTCTTCTTTCTCCGTAGGTGGGTCGTCAAATGGGAAGCTGAGAGGAAGGGAACGCAATAGCTCATCATCAATGTCTTCAAACTGGTCAAAGTCACCATCCATGTCACGGTTGACTGCACACAGGGAGAAAGAAATGATATGGCTAAATGCACAGAAACACAATAGTAATGTCACAGCTGACTGCACACAGACAGACAAGATGAGTAATGTCATGGTTGAATGCACACAGACAAGACAGAGAAATGTCATGGTTGACTGCATACACCAACAGACAAGGCAGGTGAAACAACAGACTTAGCTAGTGTACCTGGGTAATGTGGGTATGCTTACTCAACAAAATGTCATAGCTGATGTGTGTCTTAACAAGATTAAACAAGACCTCTTTCTTTCTAAAATGTTGTTAAATTTTGCTTATATACACATGCATACATACACGCTCATGTATACAAATATATTATACAGATATGCATGTATGCAAGTTATTTTTCATATTTAGATGAATATGTCAATTAAAATAGAAAACAATAATTTATATTTATTATATAATTATACATTAATTTATAATGCATAATTACTTAACATCAATTATGTAAAAGATCTAAGTTCTGTCAGTGACTTGCTTGAGAGTGATCTGAAGAACCAGTCCTGTATTAACACAACCTTGGACAGCTTCAGGAAACTTGAGAGGAACAGACCAACTTCCTGAAATCACTGAATAGTTTAAAGCTTGTGTAGCAGTGTAGCACACAATGGGAAAGGGGCCTGAGATTACAACCAATTAAGGTAATGTTTCTGCACTTTACTTAGATCACAACATGAAAGAGCAGACTAACAGAGCTGGCCAAACAGAGGCAATCACATGGGGGATTTATGACCCACTCAAGGGAGAGGGATCATTAGGCAAGGACAGACTCAGACAAATGTCCACCTGCATGGTCAGTTTGTGGTCAGTGTGGGCTTGACCACCCCTGCAATTACAAACAATACCAGGCTGATGTGTGCCTACATCCCTCCCCTGGCCTTTATGCAGGATCACATTGTTACCAGTAAAAAATGTCCTGGTAAATATGCACTTCTGCACAAGTACAATGCAGTCCAAACCTGCATCTACTATACGTACATGCATGTGAAACATGTTTTTAAAGCATAATGGTCAGTGACAGTCAATAATGAATAACCTTTTTTTGCTCCTAAAATTTCCACCCGTCCAAAATCAAATTTCCACCCGTCCAAAAATGAACTCAACCCATCCAAAAATATCCAACTTGCCCGAACGACAGGTGGATGGGTCTCTAGATAAAGCTATGGTCTCCTGCTCAGACATGAGTTCTGCTGCAGGTCTCAATTTGGATGCAGTTGTAGGTTTTTGGGAGCTGGTTGAAAAGCTCATCCATCCTAAAAATCATCTACGCTGTTGGCCTAAACATTCACTGAAACTGTTGAAGGCTGTATTTTACAGTCTAAATCGTTATTGTGCTCGCATTTAAGTGAAAACATGTAAGACTGTGTCAGAGTTTCTTTGGATTTGAATATTAATTACCAAACTTTACTGTGCTGATTCAATTATTTGTAAAAAGTTGCAAGATTGGCAGTTTCTTCAGCATGTTCATCTTAAATTTATTAAGATATTTTATTGACATTGCACTTACTAGTCTTTGAATAATATAACAATTTTATTTCATGTGATTTTTTCCTAGCCAATATATTCTATTTTTTCTTGTGACTTGATTTCCATACACATTGTCTGTGCACGCACACTCATGTACGTTTACTAATCGAATAAAGCATCCTTCATACACAGTAATTGAAAAAATGTAATGGACAAAAAGTATCAATGTGTGCTGGGAGCATACACCCGAGTGAGCCGGTGCAGTGTGGTGTGAAAGAACTTGTCCAAGGTTCAAAATGGCAGGACAGGATTCGAACTTAGAAGCTTTTGATTGAGAATCTAAACATGTAACAACTACACTCCAAATAAATAAACCAAATGCCTGATATCAGTTGATATAATTATGGTAATAACTTGGTAAGGTTACAACTGTTCAATTGCAACAAGGAACTTTGAAGACAAACCACAAATTAATTTAATATTCACACTAGTCGCTGTACATGTTATTTTCTTCTTTCAAACACTCACCAGCCAACTTCCAGAAGCAGTCGACATCGCAGAAGACGGGAAATCCTTCCAATTCCATTATATGCCAAAATATTTTTTAATGTGCCTTTATGAAGTACAGGACTCCTGTGTTTTATTCTGTAAATTTCATAAAAGCTGCATTCTTTCTGACAGAAATAGACACTAAACATGTCACAGGAAGGCCTGTTAGTTTCTTCTCCTATCTGAACTGAAGGCACGAAACTAACAAACTAGACAGAACGGACCACCCAATAGGAAAAACAGGTGAATAGTGACCAAGGTATTGCTGATATAGTCTTGGGCCATACATCACATGAGCTGGTGTCACATAACAAATGATTCCAACCCTGAAAACCCAGATTTGACCAATGAAAGTAGAGGACGCAACAGTGGGGGTAGATGGAAAGATGTTGATCTATCTCTGGTCTAGCCAGGGGAGTAAGTACCCAATAAACCACAGAAGTTGAGTTCCCTTTGAAGTGCCCTCCTCAAAGCAGCTGCGCACACTGCCAGGATTGAGAATTTGCATTTTACAGGGCTAACTGTGAGAGCCTTTATGGGAGCTTTTGGGAGAGAACTGTACTTGTGTTTGTGGGTTAATGAGGTATGACTAAGTCCTGGTCATTACAATACTTAGACATCTCACAGATAAATAAACACCCACCAGCCTGGTCATTGGTAGGGGAAGGGGTGAGTTGTAGTGAGTGACTGCATGAGATAGCGAATAAGTGAGAGAGGGGGTGAGTGGATGAGTGACTATGGGTGATACATTTAACCTTTGTATTATTCATACATAGAGTTTTAATTAATTTTTAGTTTTATTTATCTTAGTATCAGATTTTAGTATCTAATCAATCATTATTTTGATTACTCTAGCCTTGTATTTGTTGTTTTTTTTTATCCAGTATGTTTAGCTTTTCAGCACATTTACTAATTTCATTTACCCATAATTTTATTATACGTAGGTTTATTTGTATAAACTAGGATTTTGCATGTTTACTTAACTTTTCAATCTGTAGTTGACTAAACTCTCTTCTATGCGTTTTTACTTGCCTTCATTATGACATGTTAATGTTTTGCCGGTTTTGTAAATATCCGTGAATTAGTGTCGGATTTGATGGTGTCTAAATAAAGTTTATTATTATATTATTATGTGTGGGTAGATGGCGTGGGTGAGTGCCTGGGTGGGGAGTAAACAAGTGAGTGAGTAAGAGAGGAAGTGACAGACGGAATCTGTATTTATGTGTTTATAATAGACAAGCTACCTGACAAGACAAGAATTATACCTTGGATTTTCATGGGATGTTGTTGACTAGTTGAATGAGACCTCATAAATGATAAAACTGTAACATACTAACCACAATACGCACAGACTAGTCGGTTAATAGAATGTTGCCAAGTGTTGGAAACATGTAGAAAAAATTGAAAATGTATGTTGACAGAGCTCTATAAGAATATAATAGCAAACTTACTGTAATACTAGTTAGTGCACTATTCATACTCTATATGAATATATTTTATATTTTTTATATTTTAGGAGACATCCATGTCCAAGACGTACATATTTGTGCAAACAACAAAAACTTATTTACACAATGCAACAAGACAACACCAGATATGGAAGAAATGTGGCCAGAATAACCTTATGACAGTTATTTATTTTTCACCCGATAATTGGATGAGTTATTAGCTAAAACACAATACAATCAAATGTGGGCCATTTGAGGTCTTAAACATTGCCCCATTTATTTTACCTATACATTCTAAAAACAAGGCCCACATTATAGAATACCATATTTAAATTATGGTAATACACCAGAACTATTAAAAAGACGCCTCCCAGACATTTAGACGATTAAAACTACTAACTATTACCACATCCTAGAGAGGTGGGGCCATTCCGCCACACCGTTTATTAATCCTACTTTAATTACCACCCTAAAAACCCTGCGTACACTTGAAGGAGGAAAAAGCCTTAAGGCAAAACCTAGTGTACCATTTAGAAACAGGGAAAAGCGTCAGCAAAGCTAAAATTATCGCATGTGCGTGTTGTGAAAATCCCATACATACTTATAACTAGTCTTATGGCAGGAGGGGAGGGAGGTGGAGTCAAAACTGATACGATATTCGATAAACAACTGAACACGAGGAATTTCAAATGTGGCCGCTGCTGGAGGTGCAGTGGCCTTTTATGTCCTGAATGGTCGGACTAGTTTTTACTGTATCACTACGCTAAAGCGCGGGAAAGCCGGCATGCCTCCCGGCTATTTGACTCTGACCTGGGCGGGACGGCCGGTACGCCTTCAGGCTATTGGACTCTGACCTGGTCAAGGTACAGTGTCAGCTTGTTTACCTAGCCTGCAAGCTGGCTCTAGGACTTTAGTGTTGCCTTGTGTAAAACTTATTATGCAATGTAATCGCATAAATCCCTTTACGCAATGCAACAAGACAACACCAGATATGGAAGAAATGTGGCCAGAATAACCTTCTGACATTTATTTATTATTCACCCGATAATTGGATGAGTTATTAGCTAAAACACAATACAATCAAATGTGGGCCATTTGAGGTCTTAAACATTGCCCCATTTATTTTACCTATATATTCCAAAAACAAGGCCCACATTATAGAATACCATATTTAAATTATGGTAATACATTATGAGCTCTCATTCAACTAGTCTGCCTTTTTCAGAACATTATCGTCAAGCCGACCTTTCTGATTCTGTGTTGGCATTGTCACTGAGGGTGGTCACTGCCAGGGTGCATGTTGTCCTCAGTGGTTCTTTTACGTCCCAAATTGAGACGGGAATCTGTACTGACCCAACTCATATAGTTAGGTACGTCAATTTTGCCATACATCAAAAATCGCTGTACTTACATCTTGATATCTACATTTACTACTGAAACCGAGGCACAGTGAATGGAGTGGTCTGTGATGAATATGTTGCTGAATAAAAAATTGTTTTTAACAAACTCAGCTATGAATAATCTGGTTAGTAAAAAATATGTGATTAATAATACAACATGGAACAATTTGCATAAGTTACATAAATAAAAATAAACTTTATGTACCGATAATATTTACTGAACATAACACGACACTATGAAAAAGCATTCAACAGTGTAGACAGGGAGATCCTCTGGAAACTGCTACAACATTATGGAGAGCCAACCAAACTGGTAAACCTGGTCAAGAACAGCTATGAAGGAACAGGCTGCAGTGCAGAGTACCTAGTAATCCATGGAGTCGTTTTGAAGTGAAGACTGGAGTTAGACAAGGCTGCCTGCTGTCCTTGTTCCTATTTCTCCTGTCCATTGATTGGATTATGAAAAAGTGCACAATGCAGAGGTGGAATTTCCAGTGAACATTATGGACACAACAGGAAAACCTAAACTTCGCTGATAATCTGGCACTGCTGTCCCATAGCCACCAGTAGATGCAGGACAAGACAACATAAATGGCAGCCATCTCCTCACAAGTGGGCCTCAACATCCATTAAGGAAAGACGAAAATCCTCAAGTAATGATGGGAGTGCACTTGAAGAGGTAGTGGCCTTTTCCTACCTGGGCAGTGTCATCGATAAACAGGGCGGCACAGACGCAGATTTCAGAGCAAGGCTTAACAAGGCGAGAGAAGCATTTCTACAGCTGAAGAACATCTGGAGCTATCATTATGTATACAAAGATCCGGCTGTTTAACGCCAATGTGAAGTCAGTCTTTCTGTATGGAGCCGAGATGTGGAGGACAACCAACATCACCTTCAACAGAGTGCAGACCTTCATCAATAACTGTCTAAGAAGAATCCTGGCCAGACACGATCAGAAACATTGACTTGTGGAGGAGGACACACCAACTGTCTGCCGAGGATGAGATCAGAAGATGGAGATGGATTGGCCACACGCTCCGGAAACCAGCATCAAGCATCACCTGACAATACATTCTTTAAAAAGAAGTTTCAAGTAATAGAAAGGGAAATTTCCCCCTGAATGCGAAAATTTGAAAGTTAATCAGACGTAAAAATAAACTGTGGACAAGATACATGGAGACAAGGGATGGGATAAATATTTGCAAAAGCAGAAATAAAACCAGAGGTCTAACCAGAAAACTCTGAAAGGAGTTTAAACGGAACTTAACACACCAAACCAAAAAAAACCTAGTCTTCTGGAAATATTATAAATCTAAGACTACAGTTAAACAAGGAATTGGGGAATTGAACATAGATCACACAAACCTGAAATCTCAAATAACACCTGATGCTGGTGAAAAAGTAAATATTCTTGCTGATTATTTCTCCAGGGTATTCACTACAGAACAGCAATGGTTTATCCCAACCGCACACGAAGTAAACAATAAAATAGCAATGGACAAGCTAAACATAACCGAAAACACAATATTACTGATGTTAAAACAACTTAACACAAGCAAATCACCTGGTCCTGATGAAATAGGAACTAGGTTATTAACGGAGTTATCAGAGATCATCTGTATCCCCTTACGAATGATATTTGAAACATCTATAAAAACTTCTTGTATTCCCAATGATTGGAAGGGTGCCAAAATATAAGTAATATATGAAAAAGAAAATAAGAAAGTAGCTTGCCATTACCGTCCAATAAGCCTAACAAGTGGTCTGTAAATGGAAAAAAATTATTAGAAACCATACTATCACCTACATGAAAGACAATGATTTGCTCAGTTAAAAACAGTATGGTTTTATTTCTGGCAGATCAACAGTTCTCCAACTAATTAAAATACTAGATGACTGGACCCCTGAAATGGATAAAGGTAAGTACACAGATGTTATATATATATATGGATTTTCAGAAGCCTTTGCCATCGTGCCACACAAAAGACTATTAAGTAAACTAAACAGTTTCAACATTACGAACGAAATAATTAATTGGATAGAGGCATTCATAACAGACAGACAACAAAAGGTAGCAGTAAATGGCAAAGAATCTAATTGGCATAAAGTAACATCGGGGATACCACAGGGATCTGTACTTGGACCTTTATAGTTTGTATTATACATAAACGGCCTGGCAGATTTAACAAAATCTAGTACATTTCTGTTTGCTGAAGACATCAAGATATTTAGAGCCACAACAAATAAAAATTACCAGGATATACTTCAACATGATCTCTGTATCCTACAACAATGGAGTGACAAATGGTTGTTCTATTTCACCCAGATAAATGTAAACACACAGAAATTGGGGAAAATAATATAACTGAAAACAAATATTTCATGGAAACCAATAATGTTAAATATTCACTACCAAGAAACCACAGAAAACCCAAAAATCTTAGGTGTAGTTATCGATTCAAAGCTTTCCTTTGATGATCACATAAGTGAAGTGGTTAATAAAGCAACCAGAATTACCAAAATAATCAGAAAAACTTTCCAATTCCTAGACAAACAAACATTCTTGCCACCATGTAAGACAATGGTTACTCAACTTAGATTTCACTTACACTATACCATAGCAGTATGGTATCCATACAAGAAGAAACATAAAATAGCCATAGAAAAAATTCAGAGAAGAGCTACAAAAGAACTATCCGGTATGAAGGACCTATCATATAGAAAGACTCAAATTACTAAAACTACCCACACTAGCGTACCGAAGACAAAGAGACATGAAAGAAGTGTACAAGATAATGCACAACCTCCTGTATGATAATGCATCTGCACCGAACCTCCTGAAATGGGACGAAGTGTCACAAAGATCACGTAATAGAGGACACTCTATTAAAATTATTTACGCAAAGAACTAAGTTAAAGTTGATAGTTATGTTGTAAACAGGACTGGTTTTTGCCTAATAAAAGTTTGCAGCAATACTTTCCCACATCCATTTTTTATTATAAGTTGTTTTTTAAGAGAATATGACATTGTACCATCTTCGAATATGTACAGATTCATAATTAAGACAGTCAAACAAGTCATATTACTCTGAGAATGTACACTGATATGCATAGATACAAATATATACAAATATTAACAACGGCATGTATGTTTAGCTCACAATCAATGCTTGAAAACCCTCTCACGAGTGATTTATTGATAAATTTGGGGTACCCAAGGGACATTCTTCTTGAAAAGGAAGCATGGAAGGGTATTGAGAGTTACTTGTTATTTGTGTTATAGGACTGGTTTATGTCTAGTAAAACTTTCGTAACAATATCTTCTACCCCACATTGACTTTTTAGGGTCGGAAGTTGGCTAATTTTATAGATATTATTATAACATAACATCTTTTGAGGGTATGTAGCTACTCTGACCAGTGTCAATAATCCCTCCTTTGCATCACAGGACGATTCCATGGGAAGTGGTTGTATAACACCAAGTACTAGCATCTTTTGGAAAGATAGTGGGCCAAGTCTGAACTCAATGGATCATCTGTGCTGTTGCCTAGAAGAAATTGGTGAATGGTCTCAGACCAATTTACTGAAGTTAAATTATCAGAAGACAGATGTCATGGTGTTTGGCACTAAACAGAAGTTGCCACTGCTAAAGGAGATATGCATTTTTGACTCGACTTTGACTTCGTCTTCAAGTGCGTGCAACCTGGGCATTGTATTTGATCAATCCATCAACATGACTAACCATATAAGTGCCATTTGCCGAACAGCATATATGCACCTCCACAACATCAGTTGTATCAGGCGATACCTCACAACAGATGTGAGTAAATCACTAGATTGGACTACGGGAACATGTTACTGGCTGGACTACCACGTGACCACATTCACAAACTCCAGAGAATCCAAAACATGGCAGCCAGAATCATCACGTTCACACCTCGCCATGACCAAATAACTCTGGTTCTAAAAGAATTACACTGGCTGCCAATCAAATGCTGAATCAAGTTTAAATGACTCCTTTATGTGTTCAGATGTCTGAATGGGACGGCGCCACTGTATCTTGCCAACCTGTTAACCAGGCACTATCTGGGACGCACACGTTCATCTGAACAACTTTTGCTTGAAGTTCCACGAACGAACCTGGTCAGTTTCGGGGACAGGTCCTTTCGTGTGATTGGACGTCGACTATGGAATGCACTGCCCATTGCTATCAAGTGCAGCAGAACTCTGTCGGCGTTCAGAAAGACACTAAAGACGCACATGTTCAAAGCTAAATATTGCTGACATTTTTTACATTTAATTTGAGGAAATTTTACTGCATATCTTACTTTAATAATTGTAGATATATTATTTTGAGTGCATGTATCAGTATTTATTTATGTATGCATGCGTGCATGCATATGTGTGGGTATGTATGTATAGGTATGCATATATATATATTATTACAAAGTAAACAGTAATAATGATTGCTTGGGTCCAAGCATGCCCAGTCTGTACTGTTACATAAAAAGGAAGTACCTGTAGGTCACTTACAATTTGTGTGTGATGAGAAATTTGATAATTACTTGATATCTGTGTTATATAAGCATTTGCTCTATGCCTTGTTAAAATTTTGTAGCAATATTTTCTATCCCAAATCCACTTTTTTGAATCAGAAGTTGGTTATTTTTAAAAGAAATATAATAATGTACGATAATGTACCATGTTTGAATATGTACACATTTAAAATTAAGACAGTCAAACAAATCATAATACTCTGAGAATGTACACTGATATGCATAAATACCAAATATATACAAATATTAACAACATGTATGTTTAGCTCACAATCAATGCTTGAAAACCCTCTCGCGAGTGATTTATTGAAAAATTTGGGGTACCCAAGGTCCATTCTTCTTGAAAAGGAAGCATAGAAGGGTATTGAGTTATTTTTTATTTGTGTTATAGGATTGGTTTATGTCTAGTAAAAGTTTCATAACAATATCTTCTACCCCACATTGACTTTTTAGTCCCAAATTTCAAATTGCCGTAACTAAAAAACTACTGAAGCTAGAACACTCAAATTTTTCGGATTCTTGCTTATCTTTTCAAAGGCTTTCACCAAGCTGGTTCATTCAAAAATTGAAGAGATGAGTGCTGCACCCATTATTTGCGTTCACACGGAATGACCCGTATGTTTTGTAGTTTATATATATTACAATTATATTGTCAATTTATATAGAAAAACGTTATAAATTTAGTTTCCGTTTCAATTAATTCATTCAATTCGTCTTACTTTGCGCAAATTGCGGGATACAATTCCAATTCAATCTGTTTTGATTTTATTCAATTCAAATCAAATTCATGCATTTTGCTGATCAATTCAATTAAAAATTGAACCCAGGTCTGACTGTCAGGGCTGTCACTATGTGTCTGACACTAGCACAGTGTGACAGTGAGTGAGTGACCCTGTCAGTGCCACTGTCCCGGGGCGGTGTCACTGTCAGTGATGACAAAAATCGAATGCTAGCTAGCTGTCATGTCAGTGTCACATCGTTTTTTATATTAACGTTAAGTTTTACTCGTTGATTAACGTATTCATTAATTCATGCCAACGAACCTGTCTTGCTTTTAGCGAGCAATGTTATGTTTCGTGAACGTAAAGTGTCAAGATGTTTTCGAGTTACCCGCCATAACAGCAAACGTCCCAAGTATGACAGGTCGTAAAGCAGAAGTGGCGCCATCTATTGGATTATTTCTAAATATTTTACGACTATCGTTAGTAGGCGCGCAAGTTGTTTACCGATTTTTGGTGGTAAATTTGAAAGTTGTTTTAATGTTATTTGTTACTTACTTGGAGCTGTTTGCTCGCTGAGAGCATAGACCATTGGACCAACAACACAAATTCTTCATTCTATCCTATATTGTGTCACCCTCGTGAGTTAATTCCAGGCGTAATCAATTGGGCCTTTTCCTAATAGTAATAATACTTTCTGCGTCATTCACTGAAATTCTGAAGATTCTGAATCTGACTCTGAGATTCTGACAATCACCAATCCAATGAACGAAGTCTCAAGATGAAGATATGATAAGAAATGCAAGCTAGGATCTGCTTCCAGGTGTGCCCCCGTTGAAGCACTACGACTGCGGAGTATTTTAGGTCGGTGAGAATCGTGATGCCTGATGGTGATAAATGATGGGCACACCCTCCTTTAGTTATTGTAGTATACTTGGTTGTAGTCTCTTAGCCGGTGGCTAGAGACCTCAATTTCTTCTGTATATTCACACTGGCAAAGCTAAAGTCAGACACATCACGCCAGTGCTCATAGTGACTCATATGGTTTAATTTTGTAGACGTTTGACAATTTGTAGACGTTTAATTTTGTAGATGTTTGTTATGAATTTAGTGATTTATAACATACAATGTTTGGAGGTAGAGATTTTCAGTCTTATTGTGGTTGGGAAAAAACTATTTCCAAATATGTTTGTTGAGTGCCGGATTTGCCAGAACTGATTATCATGTTCGCTTGAGCATCTTGTAAATATTGCGTTTGATATATTGTTAAAGTGGGACATATATAAGGTTGTGTTCCGTCTTATATAATATGCTTTGTCTTTTGATTTTCCTTCTTGTTTGGAGGGTGTCTCACTGGAGGTCTTTAAAGAGTTGTGTCATCGTTTCTGGCTCTCTAGAGTAGTTGTGCTTACAAAATCTGGCGGCTTGTCTTTGTGTTCTTTCTATAGCTTTGATATTCTTTAAGCAATGTGGATCCCGTGCTGACGCATATTCAAGTATTGGGGGACAAGGGTTGTGTAAGCCACAGACTTGATGTGGGTTGGGCATTTATTTAAATTTCTCCTAATAATTCCCAGTACCCGTTGTGCTTTGTGATTTAATTGCATTGTACACTGTCCAGTTTAGTGTATTGGAATGCCAAGATAACAGTGTGATTCAAAAGATTTAAAGTGTTGTTCACAGGTGTGGGTTTTCTTGAGGCTATGGTCATTGTAAAACATTGGCTATGGTTGAATTTCATAAACCAAGTGCCCTGCCATTCCTCAAGTTTGAGCAGATTGTTTTGGAGGAGATGTGTCTTTGTCTGTTTTTTTAACATAAGAGGCGACCATCAGCAAAAAGGTGAACATTTGAAGAGAGGTTGTCAAGCAGGTCATTTATGTAGAGTAGAAAAAGTAGTGGTCCGAGTACTGTTCCCTGTGATATTGGTATCCCAGTTCTAAGTAACTCGAGTTGGTGTTGAAGTTGATCCATTTATTGCAACCTGTTGGGTCCTTCCTGTAAGGAAGCTTTCTATCCATAATGATATTGGGCCTGTAATGCCATAGTACTTGAGTTTGTGGATTAGTCTTTTATGTTGAACTTTGTTGAATGCTTTAGTGAAATCTAGGATGACCATGTCTATCACTTTCTCCTCAGCAAGGGAATTGCTTATGTTGTGGATTGTTTGAATTATTTGTGTCTTTCTGTTGATCTTTTGGCATGGAAGCCATATTGATGGTCAGTCAGAATGTGATGCTGTTCAATGTGTTTCATGGTGTGGCTGTGTATGATGTGTTCAAGAAGTTTAGAGACCACAGGTGTCAAAGATATTGGTCTGTAATTTGATGTTTCTGCCCTGCTTCCTTTCTTAAAAATAGCTGTTATAGTGGCTTCTTTCCAAGCTTGGGGACTTGACCAGAATTAACTGATGATTGAAAACTGTAATGTAGTACTAGTGCTAGATGGGAGGCAGATCTGTTTAGGAACAAAGGCGGAATGCCATCTGGTCCTTGTGATTTAGAGGTGTTAATTTTGGAAAGTTGGTCAAATACTCCTTTAACTGAAATTGTTAGTTTGGGGATTTCTCCATGTGGACTTCTGGCCATATCTTGTAGTGTGGAATTTCCTTCATCTGTAAAGACACTTTTGAACTGATTGTTTAATTTTTTCTGCTTTGTGTGTGTCATCGCTAATGATGTTTCCTGCAATGTTCAGGTCTCCAATATCCTGGTTATCCTGTTGTAGTTTTAAAATGAAACTCCAGAATGATTTTGGTTTCTCCATTATTGTAGATGTTAGGAATTGGCTTATGTAGGACAGTCTGGCAGAGTGAAGATGTTTGTGCATGTTTCTTCTGATGTTACAGAATTCATGCCAGTCTTCTGGATTTCTATTTTTTGGCTTTGTTGTAGAGTTGTTTCTTTCTTTTGTGCATTTACTTTAAATCTTTACTAAACTAAGGAAGATTGTGTCTTGAAGTAGTGAGACGGTGTGGTACATACTGGTTCATAATGTCAATGATTTTAGTGGAAACAAGATTCCATTTGTCGTTGACTGTCATGTTTTCGTTTACAGAAAAGTAGTCACGTGTAAAGTTATCGAAAGACTTCTGGATGTTAATGTCGTCAGCTTTGTTTCTAATGAAGACTTTATGTTTCAGACGATGTTTGCATTTAGGCGAAATGTTTACATCAATGATGACTGTACTATGATCGGCTATGATCTACTACCCAGGGTACATTTAGTTTCTTTATTAACCCAGGTTTTTGGTGAAGACAAGATCTGGAATATAGTTGGCATTTCCCTGTCTGTGTGTAGGTTCTTTGACATGTCGGATCAGTCCATTTTCTTCTACAAGAGAGAGTAGTTTGTTGGCAGCTGTTGTGCTACATCCACTGTTGGGTGTGACTTAGTGGTTTTCCCAACTAATGTTAGGAAGATTGAATTCGCCAGTAATGATGACATTATATGTATTGATTTTGTTGCCTAGTTTAGAAAGGGCTAGATCTAATTCTTTGATTTGAGTTCCTTGGGAGTCTTTAGGGCACAATAAGAGATACATATTGCAATTGGTTTCATTCCTCCTATCTGGGTTTCGCTCTAAATGCTCTCACTATTTGTGTTTAGGTTTGTTAGGTGGCTCGTGATGAGGTCATCTTTTGATATTTGACAGTTTATTAGGATGCATCTGAAGTTTGGCCTCTTCGTCAGTTTATATGTTTTCTTGTTATTGGCTGTGTTGCTGTGAATGGCTTCATTTTGGTTATGACTGTTAGTAGTGTTACCACCCAGGGGATCAAAAGGATTATCTGCTGGGATTTCTGTGTCTCTGAAGAAGGAATTTGTGCAGTTGAAGTTATTGCATTCAGGGGCAAGCCCACGAACATGAGGAATGTATTAATCTTTTGTATTTATTGTCATATATTGCACAGCATTGTGTGTGAATCCAGTTTAGGCATTGATCGCATTGATTGCTTTATGGTCATTTAGGACATCCCTGTGGCAAATGCCACAGAGTGTCGAGCAATTTGAACAATGCCAAGGTGTTGTTTTATTCTTGTCTGGATATTCAAGCGCATTTGATATATACTGATTTATTACAGTAGCTACATGTTAGGCTGAGTGCATTGGACTTTAATGATTTCTTACATGTGTGACATTTGATTAGAGGGGCCTGGGTTCAGTTGGACATCTCCCGATAGCATGATGCATAGAACTTGAAAGAAATAGTGTGATTTAGTTGTTGTCCTGTTTGTTCTGTGTCTATGCGATGGTAGGTCTCACTCGCGTCACCTCTGCTCTAAAGAGACAGATTCAGCTGGTGGGCTGCTGAGTTTCAGCGCTATCTTTGTTGTAATATGCTTTATGTGTGTGCTTGGTTTTAAGTTACTACAAATGGTAATTCCTAAATCTTTTTGACTATCTACTACTTCTAATATCTGTCCATTTAACATATAAACATAGTTAATAACTTAATACTTTGTCTTATTTTAAGCACAACACATTTGGTAGCGTTAAAGTTTAATAACCAAGTTTTGGACCAAACCAAGTTTATTTAAATCATCTTGAAGGTCAATATAATTTTGTATCGTCAGCAAACATTTTAGCAGTTGCTTTTACCGAGTTTGGTAGATCATTTACATATAACAAAAATAATATAAGTCCTAGAATTGAGCCTTGTGGGACCCCTCTTTTTGCCTTTCGTCAAGATGAGTTTCTGTTTCTCAGAACTACCCTCTGTCGTCTACCTGATAGGAAGGATTCTATCTTAGCAGTACTTTGTCGTTGGTGCCATACTGTTTTAATGTATGTATCAATTGCCTATGAGGAACAGTGTCAAAAGCTTTTGAGAAATCTAAGTAAATTATGTCGGTTTCGTCACCATTATCCGTATTTGCAGTCCAGTCTTGGAGGCATTCTAGTAGCTGGGTGGTGCATGAACATTTTTTTGGAAACCCTGTTTGTCACAATTTATAGTGTCATTTGATTCAGCTAGTTTAAGAAGACTGTCTTGAATGATTCTTTCTACTATTTTTATTACTTGGCTAGTGAGTGATACTGGTCTGTAATCGTTGCAGTTGTTTCTTGGACCTTTTTTGTGTATTGGTGTTACATTTACATCCCTCCAGTCCTGCGGTATCTGGCTTGTTTGTATTGATGTGTTAAAAATATAGGATAACGGAACGTAAAGGTCTAAGCAGTTTATTAAGACATTTACACTTATTAAGTCTGGTCCACTAGCTTTATCTGGTTTAAGATTGTTTAGCTTGTTTCTCACATGCGTGAGAAATATTTCTAAATTGTACAATGTAAGTATACTTGCTATCCCTCCAAGAACTTGGCAGAAGCATTCTTGGCCAGCGTCCTCGCAGGCACAGCCTTCATCTCAAAGTGGCAGCTGAGGTCTGGGTGAAAAATACCAGCTAGACCCACCCACTTAAAAAAATCAAAAACGAAAAAGATTGTTGTGTAACTCATGCGGCACCAACCCGCAGAATACTATTTTGAGTATTTGTCGGTCTAGGAGAGGCAGAATGCACCACAACACAGAGTATCTAACATCGTTTTGCTTCTGGGGGTCCTCAGACTTCAAGCTGTAGGTGGCTTGCTTCTTTTGCATTATTCCATTAAACAACATTTCTCACCATCCTCGCAAACCGTGGGCTGGTGACTACCCACACTACCCCTGGCAGCCTCCTATGAATTGTATGGAAGTTAGCTGAATCAAACAAGTAATTCACTTCACTGGTCATGACTGTTCCACCCACGAGAACAGTGCAAACACCCGTCTGATCTGCATTCAGTTCCATAATGATGCGTGGGGTATTCTTTATTCAAATAACTATGTCTACTTCCCAGCCATTCCATGAGCAGTGCAGGGCTGAATTGAAGACCAGTGGAACTTCCCGGCAAGCACAATTATTGGCTGAGCTTATCTTCAGGGTTTCGCAAGGTGATCTGTCAAGGGGTACTAAATTGACTGAGACTGATGTAGTCAGCAGTGCCCTCTGGCACACAAGGATGTTTCTCACAAATTGTCGTGAATTTCTAAACTAAACAGTTGGCAGACCTGTATATAGACTACTATAGTTTCGTATACCTCCAAGTCATGGATTTCATGCTTGATTATCATCAGAATGGTGAAAACTTACATTTCAAGTCACATACAGTTAATTCCAAATCACATCTCGAAAACACTTTTAAGATAATAATTCCAGATTGTATTAATTTTTATTCAACGTGATAGTAAATTGTGTTTCTAAAAATGAAAAACTATACTCCCCCAGCGAATGTTTTTGGCTCCTCAGTTTTTTTTAATGTTCCTTACATTCAGAGCCAATGCTACCTGCCATATATGTTAAAATAGTATGTTGCTTTATATAAGTAAAAAACTGATAAAAGTAGTGTACTTTTGGCATTTCAATTGCCAATTATAATACAATAAACCTTGAATATATAACAAATTCGGTTATAACAAATTCACATTTATACCAGATAAATTAATTGGTCCCGCTTTTCAAAATTATTTAATTACTATATGTATACAGTAAATTTCAGATGTAGAAAATTTTTGATATAACAAATAAATTGGCTAATCCTGAGTGATTCGTTATATCCAAGGTTTACCGTATGTGAAATTGTATACATTGTGTTTACAGGTGTGACGTAACGAAACAAAGATGTAGTGCGGTGCAGTATGAGCCTGTGTCCTGTGTTTACAGGTGTGACGTAGCGAAACAAAGATGTAGTGCGGCGCAGTATGAGCCTGTGTCGTGTGTTTACAGGTGTGACGTAGCGAAACAAAGATGTCGTGTGGCGCAGTATGAGCCTGTGTCATGTGTTTACAGGTGTGACGTAACGAAACAAAGATGTAGTGTGGCGCAGTATGAGCCTGTGTCATGTGTTTACAGGTGTGACGTAGCGAAACAAAGATGTAGTGCGGCGCAGTATGAGCCTGTGTCGTGTGTTTACAGGTGTGATGTAGCAAAACAAAGATGTAGTGTGGCGCAGTATGAGCCTGTGTCGTGTGTTTACAGGTGTGACGTAACGAAACAAAGATGTAGTGCGGCGCAGTATGAGCCTGTGTCGTGTGTTTACAGGTGTGACGTAACGAAACAAAGATGTAGTGCGGCGCAGTATGAGCCTGTGTCGTGTGTTTACAGGTGTGACGTAGCGAAACAAAGATGTAGTGCGGCGCAGTATGAGCCTGTGTCGTGTGTTTACAGGTGTGACGTAGCGAAACAAAGATGTAGTGCGGCGCAGTATGAGCCTGTGTCGTGTGTTTACAGGTGTGACGTAGCGAAACAAAGATGTAGTGAGGCGCAGTATGAGCCTGTGTCGTGTGTTTGTGCTGGCAGAGATCTCGAGGGTGAAGAGTCGACAGTTCACCTACGCCTCCTGCTCCACCTGCTGCTCCAAAGTCTTCCTCCGCTGCTCCGACCACAGCGACCAGTCTACTCTACAGTAAGGCTTTCCCGTAATAATAATAATATTCTACTACTTACGTACAAAGTCGGTGGTTGGTATCACCAAATGTCTGTGCTACACTACTTAATTGAACATTTATTATTCACTACTATCGTTGCTACATCTTACATAAGTCTGATCTATTACCTAGCAACTTAATCCACACAGTACATGTGAAATTATTATTACATTGTTTACATAGTTATTGTGGGGTTGACAGCGACCAGTTCACTTAAGGCCAGACACGGCAGGTAGATAGGATTATTTTTTTAAATTGTGTAATTTGTTATGCCCATAGTATGGAATGGATCATACTGAGTAAAAATATTTTGACATTTTTTTGGCCAGACCCCAGTTTCCATGGTAACAAACAAAGTGGCTGCCATTTTTAGCCAATACTAACAAATTTGGAAACACTGCCATTCTTTTTTGACCACATATTCTGTATACATTCCATTGTGAAATGATCAGAGCATTTTCCCATGTTTTGTTTTAATTTTGTTTTGTAAAGTACAAAAAACCTTGGTTTTTGTCAACAAATATGCTTATATCTTTCACACTATTGGTGATTTTTAAAAGTGATATTTCACACAGCACAGTATTTTTTGTCAAAAAACATTTCACCTTGGATGTCTGGCCTTAATAAGTACTTGTTTTGTATTATTATAATTGAAACCAACTGGTTACAGCCTTAGTTGGCTCCGCTGTCAGCCCGGAATTGTACATCATCTCACCGACAGTTACACTTGTTTGATTATGTTTGTATACACGTATGATTCATACAATTCCAAAAATAAACTCAATCTATCTGTCTCACATCTCACCTACCCTATTCGGGCCTTGTGGTCCACAAGACTGCTGTGCCATCATCTTGCTCTGTCTATGGCTACATGTTTTGCTTTGCTCCATGTTGTCCAGCCCAGTTGGTCTCGCTCTATTTCCACAGTAGATCGCCAAGTTGTTTTTGAGCGACCCACTTTTCTCTTTCCTTCAGCATCCAAGTCAGTGCTGTCAGGTAGTGGTTGTTGTCCTTCTTCCTCAGCACGTGCCCGATCCATGTCCATCTTCTTAGTGCTTCTGGTGTTGTTATTTTCCGAATGTCTTTGTTGGGCCGGCCATCTAAACTTGAGAAACCTTCTTAGACAGTTAAGTGAAATGTGTATAGTTTTCTCTTTTCACTTTTGTTTACTTTCCACATTCCACATCCATACATAGATTATAGGTCTTTATGCAGGACCAAGTTTCTACCAGTCCATAAATGTCCCATTAGAAAGGCGCATCCAATCCACATACAATCCAGTCCAATAGGTCAGCTGTCAGGAACTGTGAGGTTTCACTAGAATCTCCCACTTTGGAAATAAATTATGAGTAAACGACAGGCGTGATATTGTTGACTGTGGTTGCAAAGGGTTAGATTGTATTAACTCTTTCAGGCGTATCGGCCCACAGCGTTTTGTTTCCTTTTTAACCAATTAGGAATTTTTTTTAATGTAGAGGCATTACTTTTCTTCCAAAGGGTCGTGGATGACCCCCTGAAACTTGAAAGTTTGTTGTCAGAGATACAAACCATGTACTATGGGAGCAAAACGTTAACACGCACACACCACACACACACACACACACACACACACACACACACACACACACACACACACACACACACACACACACACACACACATGCCACTCCCATGCTAGCTTGATTACAGCTAGATGAGAAGAAAGAAGGTACATTGAAAGGACATAGTCTACTCCAAGTTTTTCATGTATTAATTAATATAATGTTCTTAAGAGTATACTCATAATATTGAAGGCATACTGCCTGCCAAATTATGTTTAGAAAGCCCGTAACAATGGTAACAATTTGAAGGCACGACCACGGGTACATGTTCAAATAGTAAACAAAACATCAATTTTCACAGTCAACAGAGCCGACTTCCAGTTGGAAATTACTACTCCCCCTAATTCCAGGTAGATGATTACTTTCAAACATCCCTTTATGACTGATACGAATGATGTGCCATGTTTGCAGGTGGTACTGTGCCAAGTGTCGAGTTGGTCTGTCCCCGGAGAGCATTCACCACCGCTACAGGATCTCGTTCACAATCACAGATGGCAGCATTTGTTGTGATGTCACCGTCTTTGGACAGAACCTTGAGCCGTACTTTGGCCTGTCTGCAGCCAGACTACAGAGGTGGGTGGTTTTCTTATGAGGGGTTCAGGGCGAAACGCGATATATCCATTTTCTTTTGTGTTTCATCCTCAAAGTTTAAATAAAAACTTGTAAAAAAGTTTGTGTATAATAAGAATCTAAAATAACAGAGAATGGTGGCAAAGTTTTAAATATTTGTTGCACATTTGTTACGTAAAATGGGATATTAAATTATTTTGGCTGCACGTGCGGCAAAGCGGTTCTGATTGGCTGGAAGTGAATATATTGCATTTTGATCAAAAGACATGGCGCTTTTTGCGTTTTGAAAACAAACACTCTTTACGCATATTATTTAATGGGGATTTATGGCATTTTTGTATAAATTAGATAGTACCCTAACTCAACATGTTTATGCAAACATTTTGTCCTGGTTTGGGCAAAATTTCAAAAATGGTGTTTATCGCGTTTTACCCTGAAACTGGTCAAATATATTTCACGTCAATTCTAGTACTATGTACAGCATCTACAGTGTCTTCAATCTGGCTGCTTTAGTCATTCAGGGGCTGGGAGTTGAGTGGGAGAAAGCTGGTGATGTACAGGGCTCGAAGTTGCGACTACCTAGTTTTATTTGCGAGTATAATCTTATGCCTGTGACTAGATAAATTGTTTTAGTCGCAGTGTGCTGTGCGACTTGGAACTTTGTCCATTCATTACTGTCCTGCCAGGCAACCGACTATTTGGGCCATCAAGCAAGTTGTGCATGATGACATTTTAACCCTTTTCTCTGTCCCTGCTTACCCCCATGCAGCAGCAAAATATTGATAAATTGTAGCAAGTGAATGATAATGTTTTTGCCTAAGGCTATAGATACAAAGTCCTATGCAGGCATCCCTGTACTGCCCCCCTTGTATCACTTGGTGACTTGGGAAATCAGTTACAGAAAGGGGCTACTAAATAGCTAATTGATGTTTTGTTTGTTTAAACAGTGCCTAAATTCAACATAAAGCCAGTCAGAATATAAAGGGGATAATATCCCCTTTGTGAATACTGTATTGACGTAATTATATACAGTCAAAATAAGTGTGTTTAATTTCATAAAAGCATTCTATTGTTTAACTAATTGTTATGGTTGTAAATATCAACAAACTTACCTGGTAGCATGCATGGCTAGGTCCAATTACATAACTACATCTGGAATTTGTTACAAACAAAATGTTGTATTAGTAGCAGAGATGATAATTTAGAACGATGTTAAGCTTTAAGATTATTAAGCAAGGGAACAGGTTGGAACATTTCCATGTGTAAAATCGTACATATATCTTGAACATGTTGAATGGATATATTAAATATTTTCAATGTGACTGTTAAATGTTGACACAGAAGCACAGAGAAAACAAAATGCATTTGATCTTGCTTCAGGTATATGTCAAGCTCACAACAGTCCACAGGTGTTGCCAATGAAGCGATACTAAAAGATGCCGTGGAGAGGAAGTTTGTTGGCAACTTCTTTCTCTTTGGCTTCAAGACGAACCCATTCTGTCGGACGAACTCACAGAAAGCTCGCCACTCGCCGGTGAAGCTTTCTTCGGTGCTGATGCATTATGGAAAGGGTGTGGAAGTCGATGAGAGGAAAAGCATTGTGGCGTGGCAGATGCTTCCCGCGGATGACGGTGGCGACACCGCAAGTGTCGTCACGGAACTAAGCCACATGTTGAACGCGTCATCACAAAACAGTTGCGCTTCAAGTGCAGATGAAAGTTCGTTGCTCAGTTCTGCCATTAAGTTGAGTCAGTGGAGCAGGATGGACAATAGGAACAGTCCGAGTGATGCTGTGTCCTGTCAGGCAACTGGTGAGGTCTCGTTACTGAGCTGGGATGGTTCAACATTGGATTTTGAACAGTGTGAGACATTGCCCTGTGGAGGAACCAATGGTAATGATTGTCAGCAGGCGACAGAAGGAACACATAATGGAGAACTGAACAGGAGTGTTATAAAACACGTGGAAGGGACAGAAGCTGCAGGACAAGCTGGAACTGATAGCAGTGAAGAGTGCAGCATGGACTGTAGTTCACTCCTCATCTGTAGCGAGGACCTACACCTCCTTGACCAGTGCCACATGTCCCCAGCGTCCCCACCGTCTGGTGACACGACACACCTTTGTCAAAGAGAGTCACTAGAGACAACGCAACAAGTGAACAAGGCCACTGATACAAGTGGTGAGAAACATGTTTCTAAAATCATCCCTCTGTGTACCTCCAATGACAGTAAGAGTGTGACCGACGTCTCTAGTGAGCAGCCAAGCACGAGCTACGATGAGATGCCTGAATCAGAGGATCTTGATGCATTCCTCAGACAGTTACCGCCTGATGCGAGTTTGAACGAGCATCAACTGTGTGGGTTGGCAGTGGCATCAGGGAGCGACGATAGCCACGCATCACCGGAACACGAATTGTCCAAAGTCATGTGCGCTACAAGTTGTGCAAATGTAGCAAAAGGAAGTGATTCTAGCTGTGATGAAGATGTGTTTGTGGATGGTACCAGAGCAGACAAGAACAAGCCACTGAATAATAATAAACATTCACTATTCACAAATGTTTATGATGATGACGCCGACATCATCAGTCCCTCTCAACGGTGCGTTCCATGGACAGACAGAGATACAGCCTTTAGGGTAATAGACTCTTATGAGCATCAGTCATTACCAGACCTCATGTCGTCTTCACTTAACTGTTCCTCAGACCTCTTTGACAGCAGCTCTTCCGGTGACAATTCCACTCATCCCAGACACAGCAGTCCAGCCAACATCTCCTCCACCCAGGAAATGAGTTGGTCTCCACCTCCGAGGTCTATGAGCCACAAGTCGGTAGGAATCACCAATCGGCGAGTCAGTGTGCTCCGAAGGAACGTGCACTTTGCCCGCCGACTCAGCTCTGTGCAAAGTGTTGAGGACATTGACAGACGGATGACATCAACTCCTGCAGTGGACACGCCACAGGACAAGCGCAGGTCTTGTTTGAAGGCTGCGACTATCGTTAGTAGTTATGTGGCTTCCTGCGATGATGCATATGATGGGTCTCAGGACTTGTTCTCTACAAGTCCTCTGTCAGGGATACCTACTACTGGAGTGTGTGCCCCTGTGAGTCTGTGTCATCAGGATACATCCCTGTTGACAAGACAAGCTGCCAGTCCTCTCCTAGTGGATGTGTCCACTACGAGACAGGTGACAAAACAGGACAGCGACTATGATTGTCATGTCACCAAGATGGGATCACATATAGCGTCCATCCATGACACCTTTGACAGTCCAGACTTGTTCTCCGATTCATCTTCTCAAGCATTGAGTGAGAGTTCTTTGGAGGTTCAGAGGCCTTGCCACGAGACCTCATGTGATCTTAGAACCGCTCCGGGTGGTTATCTGGACAGGTCAGACAGGACAAGAAGAGTATTAGGTGATTTGGCAAACACTGATTCCAATGTCATAGACAGGGAACACGGAATAAGTGGACAATTTAACTTGTGTTCTCAAGATTTGTTTTCTCAGTCGATCGAAGCAACGGACATGTCACTCTGCAGAAAACTGTTTTAGAGCGACGAATTGCATTATGGTATTATAATTATTACAAACAGCAGGATTGTGGGTATTTAAGAAGGACACTATGTTGCATTTCATAAACATAACTTTATTTGTTTTTATATGGTTTGTTGATTTTTTTACATATACTGTTGTTTATTATAAGCATGTATACAGCATGTATATGTATTTATAATGCAAACAAATTATACAACACAATATTAAACATTATAATTTGTAAATTGAAATAATGTTCACCGCATTGGTAGCCATGACATGGTATCATAATATGACGCGGAGCGAGGCTTTGCCTAAAGCAGTATTATAATACTGCAGGAAAAAATAATATAATCACTAATCAGCATATATAATACCAAGCTCTGTTGCAATTTAACATTTGGTAAAACAGAGCAGTAGTGGGGTCATGTGACCACCAACAATGATGACCAACTCGTATCAACAATGACTACGCTAGTGTTGGAACTGGAAGCTTTTAATCCCCACTGGTTACTAGACTCTCACAGATATGTATAGTTTTGATAATCTGTAATAGGTTTATGATTGCCGTTTGCATTTATTATTAGAAAGGCATTTCAAAAAGCACATGATATTGAGTGTTCCATTATTGCACCACAGCAGCACATGCTGGCAGTAGGACATGGCAATCAACTTACTCAGCCATCCCAGATGGCACAGAATAAAGATCAGCTGACTGAAACACTGCACAGCTGACTGAAACACTGCATAACATATTTCAAACTAAGTGGAAAGTATTCACCTTCAACAGTTGCTGTTTTGTCTTTTGCATCATTTCTCTGTCAGGGTACAGTGTTGTGTACAATAAAGCATCATTTCTCTGTCAGGGTACAGTGTTGTGTACAATAAAGCATCATTTCTCTGTCAGGGTACAGTGTTGTGTACAATATAGCATCATTTCTCTGTCAGGATACAGTTCTGTGTACACTAAAGCATAATTTATCTGTCAGGATACAGTGTTGTGTACAATATAGCATAATTTCTCTGTCAGGGTACAATTCTGTGTACACTAGCATCATGTCTCTGTCAGGGTACAATTCTGTGTACACTATGGCATCATGTCTCTGTCAGGGTACAGTGTTGTGTACAATATAGCATAATTTCTCTGTCAGGGTACAATGTTGTGTACAATAAAGCACAATTTCTCTGTCAGGGTACAATGTTGTGTACAATAAAGCACAATTTCTCTGTCAGGGTACAATGTTGTGTACAATAAAGCACAATTTCTTTGTCAGGGTACAGTGTTGTGTACAATAAAGAAGCATTCCTAAGTGGAAGTAATGAGTAGCTGAGTTCAGTTTGTTTCTTCTCTGCAATCAAGAGTTCTTTAGTCAGCATGCATTGTATGCATGGTTGTGTGTGTATTTTATATATATATAAGTGTTGCCTGACCAACATGTCATGGTGCACATTCCTTCTTCTTCTTCCATACTGCATCATCCACATACGTTTTTTTTTCTCCACATTCCATCATCCATGTACAACATTTTCTTTCCTCCATAGTGCATCATTCATTTTTAACAAAGTTTCTTCCATCCATAGTACAACATTCATTTGCAACAGAGTTTCTTTCCTCCATAGTGCATCATCCATGTACAACAGTTTCTTCCATCCATAGTGCAACATTAATTTACAACAATGTTTCTTTCCTCCACAGTGAATCATCCATGTACAACAAGATTTCTTTTCTCCATAGCGCATCATCCATGTACAACATTGTTTCTTTCCTCCACAATGCATCATCCATGTACAGTACAATGTTTCTTTCCTCCACAGTGCATCATCCATGTACAGTACAAGGTTTCTTTTCTCCATAGTGCATCATCCATGTACAACAAGGTTTTTTTTCTCCACAGTATATCATCCATGTACAACAAGGTTTCTTTTCTCCATAGTGCATCATTCATGTACAACAAGGTTTCTTTTCTCCACAGTGCATCATCCATGTACAACAAGGTTTCTTTTCTCCGCAGTGCATCATCCATGTACAACAAGGTTTCTTTTCTCCACAGTGCGTCATCCATGTACAACAAAGTTTCTTTCCTCCACAGTGCATCATTCATGTACAACAAGGTTTCTTTTCTCCATAGTACATCATTCGTGTACAACAAGGTTTTTTTCTCCACAGTGCATCATCCATGTACAACAAGGTGTTTTTTCTCCACAGTACATCATCCATGTACAACAAGGTTTCTTTTCTCCACAGTGCATCATTCATGTACAACAAGGTTTCTTTTCTCCACAGTGCATCATCCATGTACAACAAGGTTTCTTTTCTCCGCAGTGCATCATCCATGTACAACAAAGTTTCTTTCCTCCACAGTGCATCATTCATGTACAACAAGGTTTCTTTTCTCCACAGTACATCATTCATGTACAACAAGGTTTCTTTTCTCCACAGTGCATCATCCATGTACAACAAGGTTTCTTTTCTCCGCAGTGCATCATCCATGTACAACAAGGTTTCTTTTCTCCACAGTGCATCATCCATGTACAACAAGGTTTCTTTTCTCCACAGTGCATCATCCATGTACAACAAAGTTTCTTTCCTCTACAGTGCATCATTCATATACAACAAGGTTTCTTTTCTCCACAGTACATCATTCATGTACAACAAGGTTTCTTTTCTCCACAGTGCATCATCCATGTACAACAAGGTTTCTTTTCTCCGCAGTGCATCATCCATGTACAACAAGGTTTTTTTTCTCGACAGTGCATCATCCATGTACAACAAGGTTTTTTTTCTCCACAGTGCATCATCCATGTACAACAAGGTTTCTTTTCTCCACAGTGCATCATTCATGTACAACAAGGTTTCTTTTCTCCACAGTGCATCATCCATGTATAACAAGGTTTCTTTTCTCCGCAGTGCATCATCCATGTACAACAAGGTTTCTTTTCTCCACAGTGCATCATCCATGTACAACAAAGTTTCTTTCCTCCACAGTGCATCATCCATGTACAACAAGGTTTCTTTTCTCCACAGTGCATCATCCATGTACAACAAGGTTTCTTTCCTCTACAGTGCATCATCCAAGTACAACAAGGTTTCTTTTCTCCACAGTGCATCATCCATGTACAACAAGGTTTCTTTCCTCTACAGTGCATCATCCAAGTACAACAAGGTTTCTTTTCTCCACAGTGCATCATCCATGTACAACAAAGTTTCTTTCCTCCACAGTGCATCATCCATGTACAACAAGGTTTCTTTTCTCCACAGTGCATCATCCATGTACAACAAAGTTTCTTTTCTCCACAGTGCATCATCCATGTACAACAAGGTTTCTTTTCTCCACAGTGCATCATCCATGTACAACAAGGTTTCTTTTCTCCACAGTGCATCATCCATGTACAACAAGGTTTCTTTTCTCCACAGTGCATCATCCATGTACAACAAGGTTTCTTTTCTCCACAGTGCATCATCCATGTACAACAAAGTTTCTTTCCTCCACAGTGCATCATCCATGTACAACAAGGTTTCTTTTCTCCACAGTGCATCATCCATGTACAACAAGGTTTCTTTCCTCCACAGTGCATCATCCATGTACAACAAATGTATAACAGGGTTTCTTGCCTCTATGGTGCAAGATTCTTGTGCAGCATCTTATATTCATTGTGCAAGATGTCATACCTTAGAATGTGCTTGTATTAAATACATATATTTCTAACATTGTAATGAACGTCTTTGTATTTGGCACATTCAACCACTGGTTGACACTTAATTTGCCACGTCAGTAAATTATCCACATATACACTCAATTTATCGAGTCAGCAGATTATCCACTGGTTAACACTTAATTTGACATATCAGTAGATTATCCACTGGTTTACAATCAATTTGACACATCAGTTAATTATCCATATATACAGAATTAATTTGACACCTCAGTAGATTATCCACTTCTTAAAATTTAATGCATCTGTAAATTTATATAGTAAATTATCCACAGGTTTACATTAAATTTAACACAAGCAGATTATCCACAAATACACTCGATTTGACACTTGAGTAGATTATCTACTGGTTCATATTCAAACATCAGTAGATTATCCACTGGTTTACAATCGGTTTGACACATCAGTAGATTATCCATATATACACTTGATTCGACACTTCAGTAGATTATCCACTGGCTTGCATTACATTTGACACTGTATATTATCACACTCAATTTGACAAATCAGTAGATAATAAAAATACATTAAATTTTGACACCTAAGTAGATTAGCCTGGCATGGTTGATTAACCAACGAAATACAATATGGATTATACAAAATTTCAAGTAAAACCTACTACGATTTCAACCAAGAAAATGTGGCCTGTCATGTTTAAGTTGTATAACAGGCTCTAGTATTTTCAGCGAGTCGGGCTGCTGGAAGGGATAGTGTGAGACAATGACGATAGCCAGAAGTCAATCAGACGACCAGTAACGTTCTGTTCACAGGCGACCAGCTAAAACAGAAAAAACATTGCCGTATCAGTATTATTTATAATTATCAGCAAAACTATCCACGGATGGCGCTACATGCACATTAAACACAGACGCAAAAGACAGTTTCCATGAGTATTCACAAATAATGTTTGTAATTATGTAAATTTGAAACAGTTTTTCATATTATGGCAAGTTGTGTCTTTAACTGATCAATGCTCTTCGGAAAAATTTCAGAAAACAGCTGTGACATTAAAAAAGTTGATTTACATCTGCCTAATGTCTGGTGCTAACATTAAAAGTTTAACATTCCTAAACCAAAGGGGAATTCTGAAAACTAAAGGCGTCACTTTTCTTCCGATGGGTCGCAGATTATTCATGAAATGTTAGCACATAATGTGCAAGCCGTCTAGGAGAAAACATTAACACACCCACACAAACACAGTCCCAGTATGTGTTATGCAACAAAGTATATTTACTTTGTTACTTCACCTCAGTAAAAATGTTTACTTGAGTAATGAATTACAATTTTACAGATGTACTTTTACTTGCAATGAAGTACAATTATGTGCACATTACCAAATGTAATGAAGTATTCACTAAATACCTGTGATGAATTTCTCCAACAGTAACATTTCCAACTGGATGGTTCTTTGGCATAAATCCACACTCTGTTCTCCAGACAGTATGGGTTATTTTGTGGAACATTTCAGTTAAAAACAGTTGGTTTAGTTTTTATGTTCGCTAAAAAGAATTTGTGAACTGTCCGAGTTGTGAGACAAGTTCCCGTGACCCCTACCTGTAGCGCAGACATTGGACACCTTCGAGAGGTCGCGCAGGTCATCGACGTGACAGGAGACATGACAGATACCGGCACCGGCTCGACAGATACTCACTCCGGCCACGAACATCCAGCTGGTCAGTGAAGGACACATAGGTTACAATGTCAGCTGGACACAACAATCTATTGCACCATTTCCAATTGTAGGTTAGTTTCCCCATTAGTTTTATATTGTATAATCCTGTTATGCTATTTAAATTGTATTTATTATAATATACTGATCGCCCAAATGTGTTAGTAGGAACCATGTTGTTGAAATTAAGGTATTTCTGGATGAAACGGTTCTTCCCTAGAATGACCCGAGTTCACTATTCAGGGATTTCAATAACACAGTGATTTTGTAAACATTAAACAGGTGAATTCACACTTACACATAAAAAAAAATTGAAAGCCTCCCTTTACGACATAAAATCTAAAGAGCAACGGAACAGTTTCTTAACAACTGTCCACATTTGCGAGAGTAAAACTACTTAAATAACCCTAAAAATATATTTTTTAAATGGTGCATTTTTGTTAAACATTTATTCAGAATTTGTTCTTTATGGTTCTTTCTTTTTCTTCCATTAACCTATAAATGTTAAGATGGTTTAAGTTTCTCACCTGTCTGTAAGTGGGTTGTAGGTCTCCACTGAACTCAGGTAGTCACTGCCATCATGACCCCCTGCGGCGTAGATCTTCCCTGCGAGGGTGGCTACGCCCACCCCTCCCCGAGCACTCAACATCTTGCATACGGGGGTCCATGTGTTTGTGACAGGGTCAAACCGCTCCACTGAGCTCAGGGGCGAACTTTCATCGAATCCACCTAGGGGTAATGAGTCACATCTAGTCAAACAGATTGCTGCTCAGAGAGTGACTAATAGTGCCTGTGGTTACTGTGTAAGGGATCATCTCAGAACATAAAGTGTGTAAACATTGATATGATGATACCAATATATATTAACAGCATCAGCCCAAAGCATAAAATATTGGCGTCCGACGCCAGATGAAACTGCCACTCCCCAAATGAAAGTAATTTCGTTTGATATTGGACATCAACGTTCTGAGATGATCCCTGAAGGAAAAGTAAAAGATAACTTCTTACTCTTTACTCCCTGGCAGACCTGTTTAATGGAACACCATCTCGACTTCTCTAGGAAATGTTCAGCCACACTGCAATTACTGCGTGAAACAATTCATATACAAATATCTACCACTGTCTATATCCAGGTACTCATTCATACAGCTGAGTGAACTGGAGCAATGTGGAGCGAACAAACTAGCCCAAGATTCAAGACGAAACTGCTCTAACCACTGCGCTACCACACCCCATTACATTTTAAAGTTAATTAGTGATATTAATAATAGCATTACCATATGAAAACTAAAAACTGCATTACTTAAACATATGTTCTTATGGCTGCAAGCAGCTACTTCTCCTGAAGTAAATGTTTTTATTTAATGAAACTTTTACAATTAATAACAAAGTTATTAAGTTGTAAAATTTTGTTGTCAGGCGTTTTCATTGGAACGGCATGCTTGGAAATCAATCACAATACTTTATTCTCCCTTGGGAGGAAAATTCATTTGGAGTGTAAAGCAGCATATTAAAACAACTAAAACAAATGTACATGCAATATAAAAAATAGTAATAGTAATAAAAGTTATATCGGTTAAATAAATAAATAAGTTAAATTAGTTACAACAGTTTAAAAAAGTTAAATCATCTCACAAATCATCTCAGGCTCACTCAGTGTCAGACTGGCAGAGATGGAGGAGAAATTAACACAGAAAGGACAGGATCCCTCTATTCACCTGATGTACTCCTATTTTACCATTTTATCATTGTTTATACAACAGCTAAATCACTATTTGAGATAACTACTTCAAATTTGGAAGACTTACATAATTTCACATGCTGAATGTACTTTTTGTATTTTCGTTGGTGTAATTTGCATATTTAATGACTTAATTAACATAATATGCCAGCCATATTGGGTCCTAGAAAGTAACAAGAGAAATGTCATTAATTGTTTAATGTGTCAGTGTTTTACAAAGTGCAACATACAATGTTTCATCAGAGTTGATTTTACTGCTACAAAATTCCTAATTTGTATGTATATTTATAAAAAAAAATTGACATTTTCCATTTCAACTGTCTCAGAAGAATTTTAAAAATTAGATGGCCAGTAATAATTTCGAACAAAGACATTGAGAACATAACAGCAGAAGAGAAGATCAGCACAGAAGTACAGAGAAGAAGGTGGAATTGGATCGGGCATGTGCTGAGAAAGAAGGCCCAAAACCACTGCCTGACAGCATTGACATGGACGCCGGAAGGAACAAGAAAAGTTGGTCGACCAAAAACAACGTGGAGAACCACAGTGGAAAAAGAACGGAAGCAACTGGGCTGGGCAACATGGAGCAAAGCCAGACACATAGCCGTTGACAGGGCGAGGTGGCGGAGTCGCACAGCAGCCTTATGGGCCACAAGGCCCGAAGAGGATAGGTAAGATGTATATTTTTATATATAAAGCATGTGATTCACATTTTAATGCCACTTATAATATAGCACATGTAACTCGTTTCATTGGAACACATTTAGTTGTCACAATTAGCAAAATTACTAACAAATTATAAAACATATTTAATGTGGAATCTCAATGTTTATATACAATTAAACTGTGTGTATAAAAAACTTGTACACCAGCTATAATGGATTATGGAAGGTGATATATGGAAATTTAAAGCATTGAGTTTTTGTTGTACAAGTACCATATCATAATGTTAGAAATACTAGTTTGATTTTGTTCAATTTCGAAAATAAACTAATAGATTGACAAATATTTTAAAATAAGTCACCATGCAAGGGCCATGTTTTGGGACACAATAAGTTACAGTTATTAATTAAAACATTGCGTATTAGTGTTGCTGTGAATGTTGCAATTGTTAAACTACAAATCAGTCAAAACATTAATTAATTTAATTAGCTAGCATAGCTCCATGCCTTAAACCACACAGCGTGGGACCAGACAACGAGCGTCGCACAAGAATCGCCATGACAACATGCTTAAAATAGAGCGGACGTAACAAAATCTAGCACAGTCATCGCATGTGCAAGCTGTTTATCGCAATCATGTTAATAAATGATGCAACATTGTCGAACAAAATCTAGTTTCCGCACTTGTAAATCATGTTTAACTATCACCCAACATACATAATTAGAATAGTGGAGAGCTGATCAATGGAGTCATTGAAGCACAAAGTTGTATTTCGGGCGATAACATGGGTAAACCGACATGTTTACACTTCAACTCATCGTAACTTTCGTTTCTCTTATGGCATCGATTTCATCTCATCTCCTCATTGGCTGACTAAAAATCATGACGATCCAAATATGTTTACAAGTGCTGGTTTCCAATTTGCCACGACTTGTATTTGCAAAAACCTTACAATCGTGACGTGCAGTAGGCATGAAATTTTTGGCACGCAGTTTTGCTAAATCACAAATGATAAGTTCACCAAATAAAGGAATACTGTTAAAAACTTTATACCACTGTAAAGAATATTATGTTGTCGTTCCAATGATATTAAATATGTATTATGTAATGCGGACTGAACGATGTAAGGGCCACGTGACCAGTGGCATGTCATACATACATACATGAAATCAACTAGTTTTAAGTAATAATTTAACTATGATATATGTATGATTTGAGGAAGAACCATGTTTGGCAAAATATTTTCGTAGTGGGTAAATTATTGGTACAACAAGCAAAACACCACATTTGTTGCAGAAAAGTAAAGCAAGAACTTCCAGATTTTCGTCAACATATACAACACATCGGAGAGTTAACATTTTTTGGTGTTCTCAACCCACCTATTGCGTAGAGCTGTCCCTGGAGCTCAGTGACTCCAGCTCCAGCTCTCCGCTGGTTCATGGGAGCCATATACGTCCACTTGTCTAGGTGGGGGTCATAGCGCTCACAAGACTCAAGGGATACCGCCCCATCATTACCCCCCACTACGTAGATGTAGCCCTACAACACAAACACAACACACGACTCAAGGGACATCGCTCTATCATTGCCCCCTACAACACAAACACACGACTCAAGGGATACCGCCCCATCGTTACCCCCCACTGCATAGATGTAGCCCTACAACACAAACACAACACACGACTCAAAGGACATTGCTCTATCATTGCCCCCTACTGCGTATATGTAGCCCCCACAAAAAAAAACACGACTCAAGGGCCACCGTTCTGTCATTGCTCCCTACTGCGTAGATGTAGCCCTACAAAACAAACACATGACTCAAGGGCCACCGTTCTGTCATTGCCCCCTACAGCATAGATGTAGCACCACAAAACAAACACGACTCAAGGGCCACCGTTCTGTCATTGCCCCTACAGCGTAGATGTAGCACCACAAAACAAACACACGACTCAAGGGCCACCGTTCTGTCATTGCCCCCTACTGTGTAGATGTAGCCCCACAAAACAAACACACGACTCAAGGGACATCACTGTCATTGCCCCCTACTGTGTAGATGTTGTAGGACTACATCTATGCAGTATGGGGCAATGACAGACCGGTTGCCCTTGAGTCATGTGTTTGTTTTGTAGGGGTACAACACAAACACACGACTCAAGGCACACCACTCTGTCATTGCCCCATCACTGCATAGATGTAGCTCTACAAGACAAACATATGACTCAAGGGACACCACTTTATTATTGCCCCCCTCACTGCATATATGTAGCCCTACAAAACAAACACACAACTCAAAGGACACCATTTTGTCATTGCCCCCACTGCATAGATGTAGCCCTACAAGAAAAACACACGACTCAAAGGACACCACTTTGTCATTGCCCCCACTGCATAGATGTAGCCCTACAAGACAAACACACACAACTCATAGGACACCACTTTGTCATTGCCCCCCAAAGTATAGATGTAGTCCTACAAGACAAACACACATGATTCAAAGGACACAACAATGTCATTGCCCTCCCACTGCATAGACATAGACCTACAAGACAAACACACATAACTCAAGGGACACCACTCTCTCACCATAACAATACCAATTTTAATAATAATTATATCAATGTAACTTCTTTTGTGCTTAAGTCCTTAATCAGAGATGCAAAAGGTTGTTGAATCTCAAAAGTGATCCGCAGTTTTTAAGTTGTCAGCAGATCAGATGTATATATTGTATATACGCCAGAGAGGAGAGATGGATAATCAGGGTTACAAAAGGTAGGTTTGTAAATAATGCTATGTCACACCATGCAAGACATTGTGAGTCAGACGTCATGATTTGTATTGTGAGGGCGCTCTATTTTCAACTATAAAAAGTTATTACTGATCTAGGTGTGATCTCATAAGTTAACAAAGTCTCAAAACATGTTATGCATTACACAGGGGGTTTGGTCTTCATGATATACAACACTGAAAAAAATGTCACCACAGTGGTGCCACCTAGCTACTAAAGCACAAGTTAATGCAAACTAAAGCTAACAGTCATTTTGGATCATAGAAGTTGTCCATCCCACTCCTCATACTGGCGTGGACGAATGCTAAAAGCGTAACTTATTATACTTTGTGAACTTGTGAGACGACCCACAACTAACTTCTTTAACGATGACCCTGGGTTGTACCTTGAGGGCGACTACAGCCACCCCACCCCGTGGCATCTGCATCTGTTGTACATGACTCCAGCAGTTGAGTTCAGGATCATAGCGCTCCACCGTCTTGAAGCACTTTGCGTCATCCAGACCCCCGACCGCATAGATCGGACCTTCCAGGAACGCCAGGGCTATCCCCCTCCTACGCAACAAAGTAATGGCAAGTTTTTATAATGCAGTATCCAGTCCTCAGGACTGCTCAAAACATTTTACACTTTACTCCCTGGCACACCTGTCCAATCGAACACCATTTCCGTTCAATCAAGATGGGCATTCAATGTTGTGCATTACACATGCAGAACAGTAGAGAAGTATTATTTTGTATTCCAAATACTTCATGCTATGTACCTGAAATGGTATTTTGACAAGTACAATTGACCAAGTTGACCAACTATCCACACTTGTATATAATCACAACAGGACGACATTGCTTCAGAGTGGCATCATGCTCTTATAAAATATAAAAACTCAACTATAAGTACCAAAATGTACGTACATACAAGCACACATTCCATATTCATTTTATTAAGCATACATGTCCCAATTAGCATCTGACACTGTTATCTCCAATGTCAACTTTGAATAATGAATCCATTATTGTCATTTAATTTCTACCTGTCACACTTTATTCAAAGCTCAGAGATGAAAACAAATCAAAAGGTCCACCTAAACTATCAGTTTATAGACTTCACAGAGTTCTGGTACCCTTCTGCTCATGTGCGGATGAATAAATTGTCTGTCAATCACGTCTGCTGAGATGGTTATACCCAGGATTCCCACACAATGGGTGTACACTGAAATGTATATTGAAACGCAAAATTTGACATGTTTGTGTTTTAAATATTTATTAAGCGTACTGTAAGCTTAATAGAATGAATACGGTGCTTGACCCAACCCTGCAGATGAGAGTGGGCACTGGATAATATCCATGACCAGCTCATCACAACTTCCTGTCCTGTGAACCCACCCATTCATACAGGAAGTACTTTTAAGACAACCGCCATGACAAGAAAGATATGTTTGTACCTGTAACTGTGCATGGGAGCGATGGACATCCAGGAGTTGGTGCAAGGGTCAAACATCTCCGCACTGTGCAAGTGTTCGTTGCCGTCATGGCCACCAACAGCGTACAGCTTACCTGTCAACAGTATGACAGTGATATAGTAAAGGTAGGTATAGAGCAGTATACAGTCCTTTGGACTGCTCAAATCTTTACACTTTACTCCCTGGTAGAGTCGAACATCATCACGACTTCTCTGGGAAACATTCAGCCATGCTGCAATTAATGCGCTAACACTATTCGTTCACAAATATCTACTACTGTCTATAGCCAGGTACTCGTTCATTCAGCTGAGTGAACTGAAGCAACGTAGCGTAAACAAACTTGCCTTGGGTTTGACATGGCAATTCAAACCCGGGTTCTATCAATTGAGAGTCTGATGCTCTAGCCACTGTACCCCTGTGCTCCAATATAGTCCATCCTCGCAAGTCAGATGTGGCCGTTAACTACACTACACAGCCAGAAAACCTATGCAATGTATGGAAGTTAGCTGAATCAGTTATACTTTTTCCAAGTCACAACTGTACCACCCATGAGAACAGTGCAGATGCTCATGCCTCATATCAAAAACAAAGGGTGACTCCAGGGAATGCAAATATAATTACCCGTTCAACCATTCTATTGAGTGGCTGAGCGGTAATTTGACATGTAATATTGGCCAAGATTGCATGGCCCAAACTAAAACAGCCGAATCTTGAAAGGCACCAAGATTATTGGCTCAGCATAACTTCAGCATTTTAGCTATGAGATATGATAGGGGTATTGATACCGATGTACCGGGTAACCAGCAGCACCCCTGGCATGCGAGGATGACACGTGACATGATGTTTACTCAAACACAAATGTATCAGCTCAGAAATGTAAGTGAATTTACACGGATCTCATTTTGTCTGTCTGTCTGTGTAGATTGCATTGCATACAAAGCCACAAATAAGTCACTGCAAAGCCATAATCCACCAGCATTTCAGTTTGCATTCTTAATTCTTTAGTCCATGCCTAATTACTCTTACACATTAATAACATGTTTGCTTTAACACTTTCTGTTTCATGGCAGCAAAAAACATTTTATATATAATTGATTTTTAAATCACAGAAACTACTGTGTTGAAAGCATGAGAAGCAGATCACCTGCTGACGAAAATCATCTGCACAGACGAAGATCATCGGCAGCAAACAGAATTAAAAGTATCGGAATTACAGCCGATAACACAGAATCTTACGGTTGGCTGAGACGACCCCGACGTGGCGCCGTTTAGTTGACATGTCGATGACGGGAAACCATCGGTTGTTGCGCAAGTCGTAACACTCAATGCTGCTGAACGGGTCCCCTGAGGCGCCACGACCTCCGACACAGAACAGCACACCTAGGGTCAGAAGGTAGAACTACAGAGGCAGCTTGTGGTACCAGACGTGTGATCTGCCACAGTGAAATGGATATTGTCCCAAAAATTGAGAAATGGAGTTTTGGGTTCCACAGATCATGAGCTTTAAAATTATACATCATTTGTTGAAATATCTTCAGTAGTTCTTTATTTATTGCTAAAATTGAAGCCAACTACAAAAAAATTTGAGAAACAAGGTCAATTTAGCTCATTGGCTATTGTTTTTTAATCTACGGGTTTGTTCGTTTTATTTTTTGGTGTGTCAAGAAATTTAAACTGGACATTGAAGATGATATTACAAGGTGTACATTTCTGCCAAAATCATAACATTTACAGAACATGACCTAGACAGCTATTTTTAGCTCGTGTCCACAATAGACCCATGTGATTTAATACCTGGCTTACTGGGGTGAATGACATGTATGTGACAGGCCACAGCAGTTCACACCATATGGTACATTTCACAAAACTGAGGAAAGTCAAAATACATTTCAGGTGGCAAAGTATTAATTTTGTTATTTGCATTCTCTCACTGTTATTATATGCTCATTATGCTTTAAAAATGTGTGTCATTCTTGTGTATGCAGGTATTATTGTAAACATATGTATATATATATATATATATATATATATATATATATATATATGCACATTTGGACTGGATAGTGTGTGTGCAGACACGCAAATCTACCAGGACATTTTCGGACTGGTAAAAATTTGATCTGCATGAAGACTTGGTCACCATCACTTACCTGCGCAGCTCTTTCTGGGTAGAACTCTGTCAGACAGACGGACATCGGGCAAGGCACACGCTAACGATAGGTGATACGACTGGGCCTCATCAAGATAATCACGACACATCATGTCTGCCTTCAGTAACTCCTCATTACACACCGTAGCGACAAGGAACGTCACCGGCAACATCGGCAGCCTCACTTCGCCCATCAACAGCGCCAGATGCTTTCTGCGTGACTCAGGTTCATGTTTGACCCACTTGATGACAGCTTCATAAACGATCACCTCGTTTGTCACGTTGAGGTCAGACGAGGCTAGGAGTGCGTCAAGATGTCTGACTGTCATTGTCACAAACTCATCACACTTAACGACGTCCATGAAATTGTTGTACATGAATTCATCGGCGCACGTGACAAGGGTTTCGTGCCCGTGTTGCTCAGCAAAAGTGCGGATTCCAATGCAGTTTGACGGGTGCAGATGCGTCTTCATAAAAGTACAGCAGGCATTTGAAACATGATCCATCTGGATGATGGATGACGCGTACAGAAGACTCTGGACGTTGTCAACGGTCAGCACAACTTTTGCAGTGTACGCAAACTTGATAAGGTCAATGAGTGCAGATTCATCGATGTCCTGTATCCGCACTGAGGATCGCCGGCTTTCCACCATCTCGCACAGGAACATCGCACGGAAATACCGACTGCAGCATGCCAGCACCACCCGGTGGCAGTTGATGGACTTAGCGCCGACGCAGATTTCGATGTCGCAGAGTTCGCCCTTCTG
Source organism: Escarpia spicata (assembly GCA_963995525.1). Taxonomy (NCBI): domain Eukaryota; kingdom Metazoa; phylum Annelida; class Polychaeta; order Sabellida; family Siboglinidae; genus Escarpia; species Escarpia spicata. Next base: position 29,520,572 of record OZ023215.1, read on the forward strand.
GTAGAAATCGTACAGCATGCGGAATGAGTCTCGTTGCAGGGTCTTCGCCTCAAAGCGCAAGTGCGACTGCTCGCAGGCACCTTCTGACGGTGTGTCTTCATGTGACATCATGTCTGTGTGGGGTGACTTTGACAGCTGCGGGGGCACGGTTGATTCCTCGGGGGGTGGGAAGAGTTGTAGGGAGTCGAGCCTCATAGGGACAGGAGGGATGAGAGGTGGAATAACGGGAGGGGTGGGGATAGTGTCTCCCGATTGGGGCATGGGTCTAGGAGGGACTGGTTGCTGGGAAGACATCGCCCGTGTAGCCACTTTCTGGCGGCCGTCATGCGTCAGACAGAGTGTAGAGCAAGCAGCATTGATGGGCCCACATGACCTTGAGGATTGGATGACTCTCACCCTCTCTCACGCCTACAAACAAAAATTCTCATCCTCAGGATGGAGCTACATACGCAAAGACGGTTTCAGAAATAACGTCTGTTATAACGTACATTTAAAAGTTTCATTATGTTAACACTAGTTACGTACAACTTTCTCAACTGTTCATTGCTCCTTGGAGCAATCACAGAAAATATGCAGTCGAATTACCTGTCTAACCATAAAAGCATTAAAAAACCTTAACCAACAGGGAATTTTTAAAATAAAGCTTTGTAAACCTGCTACACAAAAATTAGTATATAAACAAAAACGCCAGTTAAACTTGACCAACATTTTAAAATTTAGGAGTCTTTTGGCCACGGCTGACTATTCCTCTGTCCTATCTACTAGCAATGCAAATGAAGCATACAACAACTTAATGTTAACATGTACATCACTTTATGAAATATCTTGCCCAGTTAAAACTATCAGAGTAAATAGTAAATATATTAAAAGAGAGCCCTGGGTAACATCAGGCATTATAGTGTCCTCAATAAAAAAAGACAAATTACTCCGCAGAAAGCTAAATAAGCCCAGTACAGCGAGAGAGGATGCTTATAAAGTATATTGTAGACTATTTAATAAGATCAAAAGAGCAGCAAAAATTAAGTATTATACTGAAATACTGGAAGAACGTAAATATAGCATCAAAGAAACCTGGACCATACTGAGAAAGGCAATATTTAATCAAAAAAAGAGTTTTCAATTACCTCAAACTTTCATTGTAAAAGGAGAAAAAGTATAAAATTCTGCTTTTATTGCTGAAGAGTTTAACCGTTTCTTTGCTGATATAGGTAAATCAATGAGTGATCTAATACCTCCTCCCACAACCTCGTTTCATGCACACCTAAAAGATAACTATCCTGTAAACTTTTTCATGCAACCTACTGATGTAAATGAAATCAAAAGAATAGTGCAAAAACTAAAAACTAAATGCACTGAAGGCTTCGATAGTTTATCTACAAAACTTGTACAACAGACCATTGAGGAAATAACAATCCCACTTGTGCACATCATAAATAATTCCTTTGTTACAGGTGTTGTACCTGATAATTTAAAAATCGCTAAAATAATTCCAATTTATAAATCAGGAAATATTAATGTGTTTAATAACTACAGACCAATAAGTATTTTACCAACACTTTCTAAAATAATGGAAAAAATAGTATGTAACAGATTAGTAATATATTTAGAGAAATATAATATACTGTATAAACATCAATACGGATTTCGTTCGAAACATTCCACTATACACCCTATATTGCACTTACTTAAAGACATAGCAGATGCAAATGACAAAACTACCAAAGATATTACATTGGCTGTGTTTCTCGACTTATCTAAGGCGTTTGATACAATTAATCATGACATTTTGTTGTATAAGTTAAATCATTATGGAATCAGAGGAATAAGTAATAGATGGTTTGCCAGTTACCTTTCTAATCGTAAACAATATATTGAAATAAATAATTGCAAATCTCCACTGATCAATATGACACATGGAGTACCACAAGGATCCATACTAGGACCTGTGCTTTTTTAATTTATATTAATGACATAGTGAATTCTAGTTCTCTAAACTTGCTATCCTTTGCAGATGATACCACTGTTTATTATTCAGGATATGATATTGAACATTTAGTCATAAAAGTGAATCAAGAACTAAAACAATTATACAATTGGTTGTGTGCTAATAAATTGTGCTTGAACGTCAAAAAGACACATTTCTGTGTTTTTAGTCCAGTAAACTCAAACTACGAAGTAAACAATAGCATTAAAATAAATAATGAAGTCATCAACCAAGTTGGCAAGTATAAAAATGACGAATCTGTAAAATTCCTGGGATTGTATATAGATAAGCACTTAACATGGAAAGAACACATCAACATAATTAGTTCCAAAATATCTAGAGCTATTTTTGCAATAGATAGAGTGAAATATTTCTTACCATATAAGTCATTAAAATCATTATATTACGTTTTAATTCACAGTCATATAACATATGGTATACAAGCATGGGGCAATGGAAATACAAAGAAAATAGAAATCTTACAAAAACGTGCTTTAAGAATAATTAATAAAAAAGGATATAGGAGTCATACTGATCCTTTATTTAAGTCTGACAAAATACTAAAAGTGTCAGATGTATATAAACTACAGGTTTCACTATTTATGTACGACTTTAAACATGATTTATTACCCAAGTCATTTACAAATTTTGCGATCAAAAAGACTTTAGACAAAAGTATAAGAATAACCCGACAATACAACCTTCTCGTTAAACAGACACCTAGAACACATTTTTCGTCTAAACTACCAAAACATAATTTCACAAGAATCTGGAACAATATAAACGAAAAAATAAGAAACACTAAACACAGGTTAAAATTTAGACGCATGTTGTGTGACTTCTACTTAAACGCATATCTTCGTCAAGTGAATTGTATAAATCCTAGATGTTCAGAATGTAATGAAACTGATTAAATGAAACTCTACCTTTGTTTGTAAGTCTATTACCGTTCTTACACTACGTTGTTAACCAATTACAAATGTTTGGATCGCCTTTCTATTCATTTACATATACTACAATTGATCATACTTCTCAGTTTGTTGTTATATATCACCAACAACAGCACATACTATATGTTAAAATAATACTCCGGTTTAATATTATCTAGTACGGAGATGGGTTGGTGATGAATTGGAGTGAGTTGTTTAACATGATTTTGATGATTGTCATGATTGTAATCATTGAGTAATGATAATCAAATGGTGTCACTGGAAGACGGCTTTTAGCCAAGTGACATCCATGCAATGTAACATATTTCCATTTGTATGACATGTATATGTTAATTGTATGTTATGTTGTTACGTTGTAAAATAAAGTTACTTACCGGTACTTAGAGAGCAGTGTGAAATTCTATAATAATGCATTATGTCACACATAAATTCATAATAATTGTAATACTTGAGAGGTATAACTGTGGTGTTTAATGTATTGCATGTTGTAATACAATGAAATGAACGATGGTACAACTGATCAAGGCATTTATGCCATGGTTTGTATTACATTTACAACATGCTTTAGATATTTTTTGCAGTGACTGTTTGTCATGAATCATTTAAAAAAACAAATTAAGTCAAATTATTTACGTATTTTACCTCAAAAACAACTTTTCTAACAAAATTAATTGTTGATTTAATAGGTAACTAACAAGAATTAATTAAAATTACTGCATAATGACATTTATATTATTTCTAAGTCTAAATAAAAACATAACAATAAATAATGGCATCAGCCATACCAAGCCTAAACCCAGGCAAGGGTAAGCAGTAACCAGCCATGACCTAAGGCTAAGATTCATATATGGCCTGGCCCGTAGGACCTATGCCATGGCTATGCTATAAATTATAGGCCCTAGTAAAGTTAAATAAGATACTGTTGTTTTTGTTGTCATCCAAAGGCACAGAAATGAATTAAATAAGTCAGGATCAAGCTCCACGATCTCGCTCCACGCCTCTGGTGACGCGCTCTCAGTCATACTGTCATTACTGACGCAGATCGCTCAAATGTCACATGTTTTGAATGGCATAACAACCACATTGCACGAGCGAGTATGCCAACGAAATTTTCAACACATACTAATTTAACTATCAAAATTGCAACTGAAACACAGCTATGCCTATGTCATCAAATGGATTAAATTTACCTTAATTTTGGTCAAATTTGAAAAAGGAAAGGACGTACAGAAAGTTCGACTTACCCGCAAAAGGAATCCCGTTGCGAATGATGTAAATGACCGGGAAAAGTCCGCGAAAACAGAAGTTGAAGTAAAGCGCTACCCAGGTGCCTAGTAAACGAGACGGTGCTGCTGCAACGGCGCTGCACGCACGTAAAAACATCGCGGTAGCAAGATTCGTTGAAGTGCCTACTTTTAGTTATACCGGGAATTATAGTCGGAATGCCCCACTGCCTGAATACACCACTACCTGAATGCACAAAACCTAGTCGCAATGCTCCAACTGCATAGTCGGAATGCTCCAACTGCATAGTCGGAATGCTCCAACGGCGTAGTCACAATGCTCCAACGGTCTGGTCGCAATGCACCACTTTTGGTCGGAATGCCCCACTGATTGTAATATTGTCAAATGTATGCATATATAGATAATCAATTATCTATATTAAAATATTAAATGCATAATTAATATAGAAATAACATGTTTCGTTGACTTTCTGTACATTCTTGAAAGTAAACTATGTTTTGTCTTCGTATACACGTGTATGATCGTATTAAATAACCTATCATGAAATATCGATTACATATTTGTCCTTTGATGTGTAAAAGTCATGTAGTAAATGTCTAATAGGCATCCTGCTCATGCGTTGAGCAGATCTTTTATGTTGGTTGTTTTGGATGTGTGCCCATATTAATTGGCTAGCTACTCTGGCATTGTTTTATTGCAGGTCGGTTTGTTTGAATAACGGCATTGTACCAAAAAGATAGTACAAAATATATATATATGTGTGTGTGTGTGTGTGTATATATATATATGTATATAATACATACAATATTAAATAAAACAATAAAGGTATATATATATATATACTATTTTCGATATATATATATATATATCGTAGTTACGTGTTTTTTGTTTTAATGCATGCATGTTTACGTTTTTATATTTATTATAATTTTTAAACAAATATTTTTCTATTTTAATTTATTCTTTGTACATATGTTGAATGATTTATGTAAATGATGCACGAATGGCTCGGCTAACGAAAATAGTGTAAACTAAGTATGTTACCGAATATAAATAGAAATTATTAATCAGTCAATACACTAATAAAACAATTACTGTATTATAGTTACTATATTGTTTCGCGGAAGTTTTCGTTTTGATTTTCTAGAAATAATTTAAGGTTATATTTTCTTATAGTGTAGACATTCATTATTAAATTACACTGAAATGATGACCTTTGAATTTTAATGTGACAGGCTGACAACAACAACAATGACAATAGTGGCATGTGTGTGTCAAGAATATTTAGGGGCTTGTGTAATTGGCTTCTCTACTCATTCTGTTTTATTGAGCAGATTGTTATATGTTGTCTGTTCTTTGATTTGGAGGCCACAGCAATTGGCTTAATACCCTTGTATTATTTCATTGAACATACTGGTTTGTTTGAAACAACTCGTCAGACATTAGCAGCATCTAGGTGAAGTTGGCTTCCATTTGACTTTGATGAAGTGAAGGCTTACTTGGGTAATCTAGTTCTTACTAAGTTCTCCTTGAATGCTTTGAAGAGAAATTAGGAACTGAGCAGATCTTGCGTGTCAGATTTCTGTTAGTATAATTATTGCATTACGTTACATTCTGAATAACAAGAAAATATAATTTCCTTTAAGAAAAGGAATAGATCACTACTGGTCATTAAATAGAATATATAATACATTTTATTTTATCGCTATAATAATGTTCAAATCTTAATCTTGTATCAAATGTTCTTAGATCAACGATACTTATTCCTATTCGTCAGTAAAATGATATACTCTTTGAATTCTCAATTTTTTACTCTTTTTTATACATCATTTTCAAATCCTTTTCATGTGTCAAATGTATCTACATCATAGATACTTGTTCCTGTCTGATGATTGATGTCATCAAGTCCGCATTGTCTATAATTATAGTAAAACATGCTTATTAGCAATTATCTTTTAAGTACATGTATTATGAAAAAAGAAATGCTAATTATAAGTATTATACTTCTTCTGCTATTTCCTGTTCCTATGTTTTATGTGTAGCGAACGAATCAGCTCAAACACATGCGATGATCTAGTAATAATAATAACAGTATTATTGTATATGTATACATCATGGAGGTCTTTATAAAAAACGAACTACATCATAACTACGAACTATTCTACATATTTGCCAAGTTCCGTTCTTTTATCACCTAATTCACAATAAGTTGTATATTTTTTAACTATGACACCCACCAAAGTGGGGCATTCCTACCAAAGGTGGTGCATTGCGACCACCCCATTGCCATTGCCATTGCCATTGGAGCATTGCGACCACCCCATTGCCATTGGAGCATTGCGACCAGGCGGTTGGGGCATTCCGACCACGCGGTTGGAACATTGCGACTAGGCAGTTGGTGCATTGCGACTGCACCAGGCAGAGGTGCATTCCGACCATTACCCTATAGTATAGGCTATACCGGAATCTCACTCGGTTTGAGCTGACTTCAGTCTTCAGGCATTCAGTCTCAGACTGTTCAGCCGGGAGAGTTGTATGAATATTACAAAAAAGACAGTTTCATGAACATTAAATTCACGGTAAACCCACCACAACACTAAAGACACTTATATAAGTTCTCATAAATCATAGTCATAACACTTTGTATCGATGTCTACTAACCGAACGAGCAACATCATTTTCTAGTGGCTCCGGAAAGTAATACTATAGGATGTTTGTGGCCGCAAGGGGGCGCTGTTGTGGACATGAGGGACAACCTAACAGGCGGACTAAGTAAAGCGGATCAGTTTTACAAATGAATTATTAACTGTTCAGGTTTTATTGAACGGAGTAAAATCGACACGCAAGAAAATCTATATTCTGGGCAGCGAATGTTGTTTAGTAATATTTTAATGCTTTTAAATTACAATCGCAAGAATGGTCCAAATCGAGTAAAGGGCATTTTATTTCATTTTGAGAAACACCCTGAAAGAAAAATGTATGTTTGTAAGCACACATATGGTTTGGGGTTTGGTCAAACAAAATTCTCATTTAAGCAAAAGATTACCAAAGTCTGCAGCATTTGAAGATCTCTTTGGATATCACATTAGATCTGATCTACAATTATAAGTATTTTAACTTATATGTATTTTAACTTATATGTATTTTAACTTATATGTATTTTAACTTATATGTATTTTAACTTATATGTATTTTAACTTATATGTATTTTAACTTATATATGTATTTTAACTTATATGTATTTTAACTTATATGTATTTTAACTTATAGTATTTTAACTTATATGTATTTTAACTTATAGGTATTTTAACTTATAGGTATTTTAACTTATAGGTATTTTAACTTATATGTATTTTAACTTATATGTATTTTAACTTATAGGTATTTTAACTTATAGGTATTTTTACTTATAGGTATTTTTACTTATAGGTATTTTTACTTATAGGTATTTTTACTTATATGTATTTTTACTTATATGTATTTTTACTTATATGTATTTTTACTTATATGTATTTTTACTTATATGTATTTTTACTTATATGTATTTTTACTTATATGTATTTTTACTTATATGTATTTTTACTTATATGTATTTTTACTTATATGTATTTTTACTTATATGTATTTTTTACTTATATGTATTTTTACTTATATGTATTTTTACTTATATGTATTTTTACTTATATGTATTTTTACTTATATGTATTTTTACTTATATGTATTTTTACTTATATGTATTTTTACTTATATGTATTTTTACTTATATGTATTTTTACTTATCTGTATTTTTACTTATATGTATTTTTACTTATATGTATTTTTACTTATATGTATTTTTACTTATATGTATTTTTACTTATATGTATTTTTACTTATATGTATTTTTACTTATATGTATTTTTACTTATATGTATTTTTACTTATATGTATTTTTACTTATATGTATTTTTACTTATATGTATTTTTACTTATATGTATTTTTACTTATATGTATTTTTACTTATATGTATTTTTACTTATATGTATTTTTACTTATATGTATTTTTACTTATATGTATTTTTGTTACTTATATGTATTTTTACTTATAAGAGATGTATTTTTGTTACTTATGAGTATTTGTTACTTATATAAGTATTTTTACTTTTGAACTTTTCACCATCATGCTTCGTATATTTCATTTGTACATCTAATTTGTTTGATTAAACGCTTTTGACATGACTTTAATAACTCAAACCTTATTAGATGGAAAACAGTCGTGCAATGTAAATAACATAATTAACATATATTACCGTTATCATCATTGTTGGTAAAGGCTTGATGGGCGTCACGCGCATAATTTTGTGGAAACGTAGTCAAACCGCGACGTACTGGATTCACCGATTACTAAAACTATTAACCGAGTAAATAAAATGGTTCTCGGTCCTGTAGCACTTCCGCGTTTAATTTTGGTTCGGTCCGCCTTTTAGGTTGTCCTCCGTTTGGTGGCGCCACGTTCGCTAATGCGCGATAAATGGGAAGTTGCAATGTTTTGGTTTGTTTACGAGTTCCATGCCACGCCCACACCGTTCAGTTAGAGACGCGGCATGCTGAAATGACATGCACGTTATGTGCGATTAACACACATTTGCTGCTATAATACAGTACAGCCGTTTGGGTTTTCCATGTTATAATGACTAAAGTCTAAACATGTTAGGTTTTGTCATTTATTAACTGGCCAAGTTAGCTACTCCTACTCCTAGTCCTTGACTAATCCTGACCTAAGCCTAAGGTCTGGTCTAACCTAACGCCACGGTAACCTGCTAATCACACTAAATTACTCACCGAGTCAGTGTCGTTTCGCATGCGTCGACTCGCAATCACCGCTGCCCCGTCTCATTTGCCGGGCACACGACACTGGTATAGTTTTGTTTCAACTCGTGTTTTCGCGCTCTTTTTCCGGTCATTTACCTCATTCACTGCTGCGCCGCTGTCGAGGTAAATCGAACTTCGTCTACGTCGTTTAAATTTTGAAATTTAATCAAAATTAAGCTACATTACATCTATTTTATGATAACATCTGTGTTCATTTGCACATGTTGGCACAAACTTGTGTAGAATCTGGACCCACCTCGATTTCGCAGTTATAACTTGAGTTTTGCCTAACTTTGATACCTCAGACTCGGTGCGTTAGTTCCATTGTAATAATGGAACTAAGTCTGGCTGCCTATTGTCAGTATTGACTGCCATTCCTAATTATGATAATAATAATGTAATTACAAGTTTGATACATATTCGAAATTCCTAATAATTAATTGTTATTAGTATACTAAACTTACTATAATTAATTAAATAATTAATCATTATTAATGTGTAAGTATCAAAGACTAAGTTATGCCTATCAAGTTACACATTTAATTTTATGTGTGATATGATACATACATATAGTTTTACTTTGTTATTTTATGTATTTGTCTGTGTCTGTCAAAGCCTAAGGACCACAATATAAAACAAGTGCTTGCACTTTCATGTGTCATCCTATATATATATATAATGTGTTTATATTTTACGTGTGTATATATGCTAGGGCCGGAATGATACACTACTTTGCGATACGATATGTATCGCGATACAGACTACATTGACTAGAATGGTACAACAACAGTAAAACATTTGTTTATTTATTGTGAATGACTGAAACAAATCAGTAGTACACGTACGTTGTTTCAAACTCAGCAGCACCCTGTTGCACTTGCAGTTTTGCATATCACTCCAGCTTGCTATTTTCAACAGCAACATGTCCACATTGTGTGCGTCAAGTATGGCACGCTTAGCTGTCACGATATCCCCAGATGTGCTGAACACATGCTCACTGGCATCTAGTCCTATCGCAACACGTCATTACTAGGCCCTACACGGTTTGGCATTGCACAAAACCTGGATGAAATCTGGATATGTGAGTCAAAATAAAAGAAAACGAAAACTGTCTAACTTTTTAATGGCTTTAAATCAGTACTGTTCAGAAATAATGAACATTTCAGTTCTGCAACTCTACTAAGAGAAACAAACTTGCAGCTTTACATCCAAATGAAATGGTGAATGAGACTGGATCGCAAGCAGGCTGTTGCTCACGAATGTCTGTGTTCACGCGGACAAGGCAACGATACTGCAGACGTCATGTCTTCCCTCATAACTATGAGGTCCAAATTGTATGTGTGCATTGAAAACAGAATAGTGTGTAAAGATTTTACATAGATTATAGTTAAATAATATACACGTACTACAAGTTATAACTAGATATGTTATCGATACACGGACAGTTGTGGATTACGCTGGATGTTCATTGCTTCACAAAGGTGGCGCGAATACTGTTTTGCCTACTACTATTGTGTATCGCAGCGTATCGCGATACGGATGTTGTGTGTCGTGTACCACACCATGCAGTGTGTGTCGCAGTACACCAGTGCTCCAGTGTATCGTTCCGGCCGTCATATATATATGCATACATTGAATCAACCATGGATATAAAACGATTTTTTAATATTTACTTGTTGAATTATTGTAATTATGGCACACAATATGCATTTTTATTTCAGAAATCTCACAATTACACTTGGCTGTGCAGTGATTTTTACTTTAAGTCGGACAATTAGGTTTCAATAAGGTTTACTTAAGTCAGTAAGGTTTATTTAAGTGGACACGGTTGAGTCAGTTTATATTAGAACTTAAGTCATTAAGATTTATATATATGATATGTAAATAGTTTGATCAATGCGTGAATGAAAGGATATGGCAGAAATATTCGAAAACAGGGCTGGGTTGGATGCTTTTGCCAGAACATTTGCACATCGTGTACCGAAAAAAGATGATGTAACTGTTACCAAAGGATATATATTTTGTTTATATCTAGCAGCAGATAGGCACTTAAATAAAGCAACATACAGTCTCAGGAACATTTTAGGCTTAACATGCTCACAAGCAGCAATTGGTGCACTCATCCGGAAAGTTGTTATCAAAGTACAGACATTCAGGAAGTTCCCAAAAGAATGTCCACAGTTAGTGCAATTCCTGCAGTCAACAAGTAATATACCCCAGTCACAAACCTCTCCTGTTACGACAGAGCCCACAGTCACTCCAAAGGCTGCAGAACACGTAGCCTCAGTCTCGCATTCACCACCCACAAAACACCTACACACAGACTGTAGTAAATGTGATCACAGACGCAAAGTCATTCACAGAGTCATAGCAGAGAAGAAGCTGCTTATGCAGCAGCTTCGTAATGAGAAAAAAATAAACTTCCTGAATAGATCAAATGCTGGACGTCTTACAGCATACAAACTAAGGCATCAGTTACTTGTTGGAAAGATGAGGAAAGAAAAAGTGACGCTAAAAAGAGAAGTTAATTCACTCGGAAAGTCAGTAAGTAAACTAACAGATGAGAGCCAGATTAAAACACTGAAGAATGAGTTGAGCCGAACAAAACATTGCTTAAGAGAATGCAAACGTAGATCACAAACTAGGAAACATGACACATCAGTAGCACTGGAACTACAAGTGATTAAAGAAACCTTGCTTCAGAAAATTCATGACTTAGAAACAGAAAGAGATATGCTAAAAGATGAACTAGTTGAATTAAAACAAAAATGAGGTCATTTTGCTATATACGAGATACACAAAATTAAGCTGTTTCACCATTTTAAAATTGTATTATCTTTGGATCTAATAAATATAGCTTAATAAAATAAACAGTTATGTCATCCTTAACCAATTACCTTTAATTTAAGCCCACCCCCAATGTTCTAGCATGATATATATTTTTGTCTGGTCTAACCTAGCTTGCTAATCACACTAAAATTGTTGCATAACCATAGTCTATGGGCTATGCTGTTGGCGAAGTTAGAGATCGTCATGACATAAAGAGTGCAGTAGTCAACATATTAGTAGTCCGGATGTTCATTTATAGATAACGAAAGTCAAATTGTTTCACCATGTGACAATGTTGGACTACGCAACACAAACAACAGTGATTGTGCACAGACACTAATTGTACATCGGACACTGATTCCTGTGGAAATCCTAATAGCAGTAGCACAAATGATAACGCAACATGCAAGGGCAGTAATACCAGTCCAGCACTACACATTTCTACACTGCCGGCGGAAATATTTGCACGGATCTTCTCGCACCTCCATGATCCCATCCATTGGCGTGCACTTGACCAGTCAGCAAACACCATCGCCAACATGAGCGTTTTTGCGGCCTGCCTCGACAGGGTGCCACAGTTGAAGTTGGTGTGTGGCTGCGACAGACTAAGCCCCGCAGAGATATCCTACGTTGGCTGCCACTGCCCGCAGCTGACGTTGCTGAAGATCAGTTTCACACACACGGCCGAGGCGGAACTGCGCGAGAGTCTCGTGGACACATGTCGGTGTCTCGAACATGTCAACCTGGAGGGCTGCGCTCTCATCGACACACCCTGCATCACGGCGCTGTGTCGGATCCACACGAGTGTCAACTTGTCGCACTGCAACAGACTGACAGGTGGCGACATTGTCACGCTTGCCGAGAGTCTGCCTCGACTTGAAAAACTGAACGTTGACGGCGTGCTGTATGTTGCTGACAGGTAGGTTGCTGCTGACGAGTGGTTTATTGTTGTTAACGGGTATGTTGTTGCTGACGGGTGGATTGTTGGTGTTGGGCATATTGTTGGTGATAGGTAAGTTCTTGATGATTGAGTTGTTGCTGATGGGTAGATTGTTGATAATGGTTAGGTTGTTGCTGATGAGTACGGTTGTTGAAGATGAGTATGTTGTTGCTGATGTGAGGAGTGTTGCTGATGAGTAGGTTGATGCTGACAGGTATGTTGTTGATGATGGCTAGGTTGTTGCTGATTTGATGATGGCTAAGTTGTTTGGTAGGTCGTTACTGATGGGTAAGTTGTTGCCGATGGGTAGGTTGTTGCTGGTGGGTAGGTTGTTGTTGATGGCTAGGTTGTTGCTGATGAGTAGGTTGTTTGCAATCCAGATCATTGAAAGAGGTTAAAATGATTGATCAGTAATCTGTTCCCCGCCCCACCGCATTCACATGAGAGAGACATAAATTAACCTTTAAATAAGATATAAATTGAAACATTATGAAAATACTGATCAAGGTATTTTCTCTCACTTAAGAACGATAAAAGACGTCCAGGAGGCACAAAGTAATATGTTTTAAGGAAGTCCAAGGAATGATGTAGATTGAATCAGAAAGTAGTAATTCCCATAGCGGGTGATAACTGTATAGAACACATCTACTGGTTGTATAAATGCTAGCAGTGAAATAAAACTAAACATGTTTAAAAACAAAATCGACAAATACTTTAGAGATGCGGATTTCACATTTGAAGGCTTCATTGTCTATTCGTCAGCCATGGTTTCTACTTTGGATGATAATCTTGATAAATGTAGCCTGCCACAGCAAAGTGGGTGTTAACTTGCAAAATGTTTTAAACTTTTAATTCCACAGATCATCAGCTTTAAAATAATACTTCAATTGTTAAAATATCTCCAGTAGTTTTTGATTTATTGCCAGAATTTAAGCATACTTGTTAAAAAGCGACATTTTGGGAAACAACATAATTTTTTCTTGTATTTTCTGTTGTTTCATAATCTGAACATTGGTTTGTAAAATAACATTACTAAACTGGACATTGAAAGATGAGATTCCTTAATTTAAGGTGCACATTTCTGTCTAAATCATAACATTGATGGCACATGACCCGGACAGCTATTTTTGGATCGTGTGCAATATAAGCTTGTGTCATTTAATACCCGATTCGCTGTGGCGGGTCACAAATGTACGGAAGCCAGTGACAGAAAGACGGTTGGAAGAATTGTGAAAAGAGCCCAGAAAATCATAGGGATTAACCTAACATCAGTGGACAACATCTGCGCTGGAATTATCCTGGCCAAAGCACAATTAGCTGTGAATGACAAAGATCACCCATTGTCCGTGTTTTTCAAGTTCCTGCCATTGAGAAGGCGACTGTGTTTACAAGGCGAGTATGAGCCGAATGAGGAGTTCTTTCGTGCCATCAGCCATAACAGTTATGAACTCTTCTTTTCCGTATGTGGAGCGGGCACGGACAGAAAACTCCAATTCTTAAAATGCCCGTGAAGGTTATGCAAAATTCCTTTGTAAAAGGCATAATAAACTATCTTATGTTGTACCTGTTGCAGGGACATTGTTCGGCTGGTGGAGCTACAGGGTAGACATCTGAGACAACTCGAGATAGACGGTGAACAGCTGACAGACAGAAGCATTGAAACAATTTCCCAGTGCACCAATCTAGAGAAGTTTGGTATCACGTTCGCAGACAACCTGACAGACAATGACCTGCAACATCGACAGGTAGCAGATCCTAAGCCAGAAATAATTTGGTGATAGTCTCGAATCAATCAACAGTGTGCCTTTTAGCGTACGAACGGCTTGCATGAAGCCAATCACGTCAATCACAGCCATTATTGGCCAGTTTAATTTTCTCAATGACCGACCAGTATCATTTGAGCCATTTATCTAATTAATACTGACCCATTTGATTTGTTTCACTTGTGCCAATGAGTCATTTATGTGGGCCCCAAGACTTGGAACTATTAGTTAATCTAGTGGCGAGCTGGCCCACTCTAAATTCCACCCGTCTTATCAGTTGTGATTACCCAGCTTGGCCAGTCATCTGTCAGTCTTGAAGACAGGCAGACGGGTCTCTGGCTAAGCTCCTGGCAGGTAGGTCAACCAAAACCAGAATACAATGTGGTTGAAGACAGCACCATAATCAGATGTTCTTGAGTTAGGTAGTCAATATGAAATCCCAGTCTGTATCTGAGTTTTGGTTCATGCCTAAGGTGGCCTACAAAGTTGTTATATTGTCCTAGAGATTTCACAACTTTAATGGTCAGTTGGTTTTATATAGTTTTTCATAATTTCAAACAAATTGCAATCATAAATACAAAACAGGGTGTACGGAAAAGTAAAGAAATAGTTCTCAAATACAAATATGGTCAAACCACGGTTTATGGTTACGTTAATAACAACCACACCACAATTAATATCAACCTGACAGTCCTGAATTATTTCCATCACAGTGAAGTACAAGAAGTCAGTCCCGCTAATATGGTCACCTCACTATTCTGAACCCTCTTGCCCAGTACTGAGGGTGACCTTAATGTGAGAGTCTACAGTATATAATTTGCATCAAACTGAAGAGTAAATTTGTTTCTTATTGTCCTGCAACAAATTGCATTCCAGCTCTTCCTAGAAATTATATGACACATCCCAATAAGATATGAAAAAATACAGTCGAATCTCGCTTTACGGTCACCTCGTAATTAAGATCACCCCAGTACCAAATTATTTCCATAACAGTAAAGTATAGAAAATTAGTCCCGTTAATACGGTCACTTCAGGTCACTTCCGTCCAGTCCCGCGGGTGACCTTAATACTGAGGTTCCACTGTATACCATTACTTTATCAAAAGCTCTTTATTGCAACCTTTATTTTGTCAGACCATGCGTCTTGAGTGGTTGAAGCTGAAGAAGGGTGTTCGTCTATCAAGCAGTGCTCTGGAAGGACTCTTTGTCAACTGTAAAACCAGATGGAGTCTTATGACAAACCTCGACTTGACGGAATGCACAGAACTCAATGACACAGGCTTCTCATCTCTTGTGAAATGGTAAACAACAAGTTTGATTGATTAGATTGTAAACAATTGTGCACAATTTGTTGCCAGATTGTACTGCAAGTTATCCATTCAGTATGAAGCATGTAAAATCTACATTCTGTCATAATATGTTGGAACAGTTGGAAAATCCACTTGTAAAATATTTCCTGACTGATTTACACCATAGAAGGCCAATGATTAATTATTGGATTAATACTAGAATAAATGTATTATTTGTTTAAGGTATACTGCCTATCAAATTGCATTTAATAAGCCTGAAACAGTGTTTGCAGTTTAAATGTTCTTACTGGTACTTATAAAGTTGGATGGTTCTCACACTCCTGGTGACAAAATGGGATGGAGTTCAACTGATTCTGCTAATAATTACCACCTCTGGATGATTCAGGGTAATGGAACAGTTTTGTTTGCAAGTAACTTCATCTTTGTATTTACAGCTTTCACAAGACACACATCTTACCTTGACATCACAGTGAACAACTGTATGTAAGTGATATGTCTTCCAACAGTTATGCTTATATATATATTAATGTGTTAACTTTAGGGGCAGGCGTCGAGGTCCACCAGCCTCTTTCTAAGTTAGTACGATCCTTGGAACATCAGTGTCTGAACTACCATTTGGCAGTGTATTCCAAAAGACACAAGGGTATATATTTAGATTGATCAGAAAGACTTGGAAACAGTTGAAGAATTGAGTTGACAAATATTATTCGATTTGATTTGATGAATGTTATTTGAGTTGACAAATATTATTTCTGTATCAGTTATAAACTATAATATTAATTCCATATGATGGACTTTCAGTGTTGTGCATCCCACAGGCAGTGTTATATTGTATTAAAAATACTCTAGTTATGTACTTGAAACGTATTTTATATTTTGGCAAGTACAGTTCACTAAACCCAAGTACAAGGCCAAGTACCAGTACCAAAAAATGTACTTAAGTACAAGTATTTATCATGTCAAAACCCCAAGTGCATCTCCAGCTATGAATACTGAACAGTGTACTTCAGTACAAGTCTAAGTACTTGACCCTCAACCCTGAAATGTAGACTCTTAGCCAAAAAATATTTTTTGCCATTCCAAAGTTAGACAAAAGTGTGCCTTTTTTAGCATGCAAACGGCTTCAAAGGAAGTCGTTCACGTCAGTCACAGCCATTTTTTGCCAGTTTAGTTTTTAAATAACAAAGCAATGTCATTTGAGCTATTTATTTAATTACTACCGATCCATTCGAATTGCTTCAGTGCCAATGATAGTAATTAATGTGGACTCCTAGACTTGGAACTATTAATCTAGTGGCCAGCTGGCCCCCTCTGAATTCCACCAGTCATATCAGTAGTAATTATCTACGTTGGTTAGTCATCTGCCAGTCTTGAAGACAGACAACCCCTGCCCATTCTACTGTGGCTGGTCACATTTTCACTACTCAGTAACTGCCACTTGTGCTGTAGACGGCTGCAATCTCTGGATCTGCTTGGACTTTACAAGATCTCTGGCGCCAGTCTCAGCTCCATCCCCCTCTGTCTGCCTAACCTACTCAGCCTCAACCTCTCTCAGTGCTACCTGGTAGGGCGCTAAATTTATATTATTTCTACTTTTTACATTAGTTTTACTCATACATTTATTGATATGGTGCTTTATAAAATAAATATTATTATATTACATCAAGTGTTATCATTGTGAAGTGCATCACTTGCAAATCGCCAAGATGGTGGAGGAGTAGCATAAACATTGACAGCATCCAATTGTTTGTGCTACTCCGCCAGCACTTGCAAATGTACCATTTTATATTTATCTCACATACCTGGTGATTTTAGCACATTCTAAGTTGGGGACTATGTTCTGTATCATGGCATTCGACAGTCATTTGGGTAGTTTGATGTATCATTACACCCGTAATAAATACAGCTTGGATTGGTTTATTAAAATAATCTTTGTTGTAATGTAGCTGATGTGTTTGTGACATACATCTAGTGTTTGTGTAACAGGTTGATGATGAAGTGCTTCTGCAGCTGGTTCGTGAGATGTCACAGCTGGTTGTCATCAACTACTATGGGGAACTACTGGAAAGTGACACGTGAAACCATCCTGTGGTCCGTGTACTATGACGTCGTCCGTGTTGCATGTAGTCTGAGCATCACCCCAGCTGGCCTGCCCTTACAAAGTGCTGGTTACTGTTCAACATTCCACACGTTACGCCACTTGTTGAAACAAATTCGGCGACTTTATTTCAATCAAAATGTACATACAAAACATTATCAAAGACATTTGTGGTAAAACTGCATAAACAAATATATCAGATATACAGGTTTTTATTATATTATTATAACTGTGTGTATATATATTTATAAAAATGCTGACTTTGGAGCATTGTATCTGCATCTCCACCAAGGCACCAAGATCTCTTTCTTCGATCATTGGCCTCTCCTCTACAAATTGGCGATGTATTTCAGAATTTTTTTTAGATTTTTCCAGTGGATGAATTGAATGGTGAAACATTACAAGAACTGTACATAACTTTGTCCAGTCACAGGCAGATACCAGTGCTTCCATAGATGGCCTACAGAGGGCAGCAGCAGGTGTGCCTACGCAGGACAATAAAATCAAATCCTTCTGCCTTTAATATATGTTGACTTCAATGCGTTTTCCTTACATGTCAAAAATAATTGTAAACATTGTGTCATAGAAACTTCTGTTGCAGTAAAGACAAAGTAAATGTTCTTGTATAGCACAGTAGCCAGTCTTCACTGCTCGGAGCGTTCTACACTTGACTCTGAAAAATCATGCCACTTCTCTGGGAAGCATTCAGACATATGGCAATGTATGCAAACTATTCATTTACATACATCAACCACTGTCTATAGCCAGGTACTCATTTCATGGCTGACGTTACATATAGTTCGGGAAGTAGAAGAGGACGCACACTACTGTGGAATGGTCTGGCTGTAATAACTGGGATTTCCTGGAGTTGGAGTTGCCCTTTGATACAGGGCATCGGCGTTTGGATGGTTCTCTCAGTCAGAATCACGATGATGAAGACGCATACTACTCTAACTTGGACCAAGTGCAACTGATTTCGCAAACTTCCATACACTGCATAAGATATTTGCCAGGTATAGTGGAGTCAACCACCACCCCGGGCTTGCGAGGGTGATCGTCAGAAGACAACTGGAATGACCGCTGTCCTCATACTTAATGAACTGAGGCAACATTGGTTGAACAAAAAAAGAGTGTTGAAATGACAGCAAAATTATACAAATCTGACTGCGAGTCCAGTATCCTGTGCACTATGTTAACACACACCGCAGTAATCGTCAGAAGATGAATGGAACGACCGTTCTCCAGTGACGGGGGTACTTGTTAGTGATGGTGGTACCACCAATGGGTGAAGTGACACAGAGAGAATGACCGTCCAGAGGGCGCGGTGTCTCGGACTGGACATGACTAGGAAGGACGAGTATATGACTAGCTCCATGAGGCAGTGGGGGGATGACACAGCCTTGAACCAGCCTCCTCGCGGGATGTGGTGTTTCAGGTCAGCCGGTCCACCTACACAATCACCTGCTTATTATGGGGACATAATAATAATATACAATGGAACCTCACCTCGGTAATACAGCCACCTCACAATTAAGGTCACCCAAGGACAATCCCAAATTATTTTCACATACAGTAAAGTATAGAGTTTAGTCCTACTGATACGGTCAGCTAGCTATTCAGGTTGACCACTTACAAGTCCCAAGGGTGACCTTAATAGTGAGGGTCCACTGTACTTTAGTTTAAAACTCATATCCAGAGTAAAACTATGTTCAATGGTGTTGACAATAAAATGCTGAGACTTATACAATGGTTAATCTAGACACTACTAAAAATGTGAATACCTAGGTAATAAAAATAAATTTGCTAAAATTTCATTAAACAAATCTACTAATATAGTACTAAGCAACCTTGAGCTAGAACTATAAAAGTATATGTACAAAACCATACATATATATAATTAAAATTTAATAAATAAATATACAATAACATATTAATAAATAATTAAAATGATATATACTAGTACAATGGTAGACAATTAAAATACTAGTAATAATAAATATTATGATGTGGTGAGTGAACTGGAGGTATAAGAGTCATGTTGAACTAGACATACACCCTGAAATAAGATTCTTCGTGTTATTAGAGGTTTCTGGAAAAGGGGTCATTATCAGGGAGGGATGCAGGGATGGAATGGGAGGCAGGTAGACACATGGAGTGAGAAGGGGAGGGAGGGAATGGGAGGCAGGTAGACACATGGAGTGGGCGAGAGAGAGGGAATGAGAAGGGGAGGGAGGGAATGGGAGGCAGGTAGACACATGGAGTGGGCGAGAGAGAGGGAATGGGAGGCAGGTAGACACATGGAGTGGGCGAGAGAGAGGGAATGGGAGGCAGGTAGACACATGGAGTGGGCAAAAGAGAGGGAGTGAGAAGGGGAGGGAGGGAATGGGAGGCAGGTAGACACATGGAGTGGGCAAGAGAGAGGGAATGAGAAGGGGAGGGAGGGAATGGGAGGCAGGTAGACACATGGAGTGGGCGAGAGAGAGGGAATGAGAAGGGGAGGGAGGGAATGGGAGGCAGGTAAACACATGGAGTGGGCGAGAGAGAGGGAATGAGAAGGGGAGAGAGGGAATGGGAGGCAGGTAAACACATGGAGTGGGCGAGAGAGAGGGAATGAGAAGGGGAGGGAGGGAATGGGAGGCAGGTAGACACATGGAGTGGGCAAGAGAGAGGGAATGAGAAGGGGAGGGAGGGAATGGGAGGCAGGTAGACACATGGAGTGGGCGAGAGAGAGGGAATGAGAAGGGGAGGGAGGGAATGGGAGGCAGGTAGACACATGGAGTGGGCGAGAGAGAGGGAATGAGAAGGGGAGGAAGGGAATGGGAGGCAGGTACACACATGGAGTGGGCGAGAGAGAGGGAGTGAGAAGGGGAGGGAGGGAATGGGAGGCAGGTAAACACATGGAGTGGGCGAGAGAGAGAGGGAGTGAGAAGGGGAGGGAGGGAATGGGAGGCAGGTAGACACATGGAGTGGGCGAGAGAGAGGGAGTGAGAAGGGGAGGGAGGGAATGGGAGGCAGGTAGACACATGGAGTGGGTGAGAGAGAGGGAGTGAGAAGGGGAGGGAGGGAATGGGGGGCAGGTAGACACGTGGGGTGGGTGAGAGTTTCGAGGGATAGGGAGGGAGGAGAGAGGAAAAGCATGGGAGGGAGAGGGGAGACAGAGGGAGGGAGACATTGACCCAGGTGTGTACTTGTATGCCAGTGAATATCACCATCGAATAAGTATAATTCAAGAAACATTTAATTGGCAGAACAACTGAAGGAACACGTGGTCACTTCCACAAAATAAGATGGCAGACACTGTAAAGCAATTGGTCAGAGTCTGGTCAATGGTCACTAGAGGGTAGTCCAATAATAACAATAAGTGCCACTGACATACAATAGGAATGAGAAACATGACAGTAGATTTGGTAGACTTGGTGTAGCAACAGAAGTTGAACTCCAGTAGTGAGTGGTGGCTCTTTCCTATTGGGTCCAGGGACTTGAGCTTTTCGATCATGCCTTCCTCGATGGTGAAGATCAGTTCTAATGTGTTGGGAATGTTGCTTCCTCTGTAATGGGCAGGCTCAGTCACATGTTGGGTCAGGAAGGAGTCTCGGATTGCTTCCATAAAAACACTGCTTGTGTGGTTTCCATCCATTGGTGACATGTTGTCCTGCCAGTTGATACTGGGATGGTTTATGTCACCAAATATCAGTAGATGGGAGAATCCTAAGTTGTTTGCTTTCTTCAACGTTTCATTTATCTTTGCATCGTTTGTGGCAGTACTGTTGGGTGATCTATAGATGCAACCTGTCAGTAACTTGTCGTTTACCATCAGTTTTGCCTCGCACCATACACTTTCTTCTCGTCATATGTCAGTCATTTCTCTGCACTCTGTGGCTCCAAGTGACTCATGTGTTTAGATACACACACCTCTCTTTGCACACATTAAATTTTTGAAACATCTATACTGTTCGATGTCCAGTTCTACTTCTTGTGTTTGTACTTTACAGTTTGTTGGCACTACTTCAGTCACTCCTGTCACCTTTGGATTTTGTTCTCATATCATCACTTTTAATTCATTTCTTTTGTTCAATAATGAATCCGCATTAAAGTACATGCAATTTATATAATTATACTTACACTATTTACAATGCTGCTTGAGTTTACATTCTGCTGACGGGCTGACAGCGTTGCTAGGTCTGTAACTTTTCATGCTGCGGTTCTTTTTTTGCATTTTTTACCAGTGTCCATCTGAAGGACTATTCCCTCCCGACTTGCTCCCTTGGGCTGTGGCTTACTATTTTCTGGTTGAGTATTTTCAAGTGTTTTTCTCCATCCTGTTCTCTTCTTTGCAGTTCTTCGACCAGCGCTGTTCTTTTCTGTCTCTCTTGATACATCATGTCCATCTTTATGTACACATCCTTTCGGGCAGGTTCCTCTGTATCCTTCAGTTTGTCACCCGTCTTAATTAGTACTTCGTTTTTTCTTTGTATCCTTCAGAGTCAGATCCGCGTTTCTGTTTTTTCCCATCATCAGCTTGTTTGGCAACAAGTCTTCTGATCGTTCCCTCTGCCACAGGATCAATATGTCAGTAGCACGTTCTTGTAGAACAAGCCCCACACATGCCTGTGCGTGAGCAATTCTGTCTTCTGTATTTTTGCATGTAGCTTCTTCAAGACCAAATATGATTGATTTTTTCTTACGACTTTCTCTCTCTTGTATTTCTTCACATGTCCCTTCTAATTTGCTGTCTATAATGTTGTCCA
Organism: Escarpia spicata; assembly: GCA_963995525.1. Lineage (NCBI taxonomy): Eukaryota > Metazoa > Annelida > Polychaeta > Sabellida > Siboglinidae > Escarpia > Escarpia spicata. Next base: position 29,543,290 of record OZ023215.1, read on the forward strand.
CTGTGCGGTCCATGTTATCAAGTCTCTGTGAAATTATATCCACTTTAATCGGAATTCTCATTCACTTTGCAGTCTATTTCACTGACCTTCTTACTCAATACTTTCTGCCTTTCCCCTAGTCTTGTTATGGCTGTCAGCACCTTTGATAATGTTACATCACATTTATTACAGTAGCAGTGCTGGCCTACTGCATAATCGCAAGCTATGGGTGATGTGTATTATATATATATATATATATATATATGTCACATATATATATATGAATACAAATATATATTCAACAAATAGTATATACTCACCACCCATAGCTTAATTGCGATGATGCTGTAGGCTAACCCAGAAAGTAGAAAGCCGCTTTTATGGTTTGTAGTCAACGCCCGAACCCGTCCTGAGATAAGCACCTGAACTTCGCCCACAGAAAGGTGAAGGTCGTTATAATGTAATGGCGTCTGCTATTTTATGTTTATTTTGGACATTTGTTAGTTTTGCTATTCTGTCTGCAGGTTTCCTGCATGCACATGGTTTAAGATCATCACAAATATTTAATGACATACTGTTATTTGGAAAATTGCACGACACTCGGCAAAAACGGACCATCATACAATATTTAGAGGTTCCTAAAAGGTATATAGCGGTAATAACCTGAGACTGAAAAGTGAAGTCTGAATCATGACATTAGTATCACTGCCAGAGGATAATATAATATGTCCTACTACCAATACTCTATTCTAGTGAGCTTGTTTATATTTGTAAACACGTCTTGGCGAACTCGAAAGTTCATGAGCAGCCCGAGTTTACAACTGGTAAATTTATGCAACTGGATCAAGTAGGCATTACGAAGTCGTATTCACGATAAACACAACTTCACAAGTCAAGATAACAAGTCCATTGCCATTGGAGGGCAGCATAAATTCATAATGCTGCGTTTCATAGGCTCGTTTATATCGTAAACACGACTTGGCTAGTTTATTTGTGCCGTTATATATTAGTACAGATATAAGCATCACATTACAGAAATCGAACTTGCCTGGATCTTCGGGTTTTAAAGTAAGGCATAACAGCCTTGTGTACACCCGCCTTTATCAAGTTTATGCATCGTATTTTGGTATTGAGAAGGTGGCTTGTCTTGTGATTTTGTGCTTTTATTAAAATTTAAACCTGTCCATCTTCAATTCTTTGTCGAGTTTTGTTTTGAAGGAGAGGATGTTTTCAGCATTCACTGTTTGCTGAGAAAGGTTGTTTCAGTCTAGGAAGATGCGTTGTGAAAAGGAGTTTTTCCTAATATAAAGTCTGCTTGGTGTCTTATACAATTTGTTGTTGTGGCCTCGTGTGCGGTGTGTCGTGATCATGAAGAACTCCATTACATTTAAAAAATAGCCAACGTTTAACAATAGCACAGCTTCCAGTCAATGTCAGTAGAGAGCAAAAATGGAATTGGCGAAACAGGTTGCATGACATGGTAGAACCAGTGATCTACTATGTTGGCACTTACTTACTTTAGCCCATTGTCCCTCCTAGAACATAGGCCGTCGACAACAGCTTTCCAGAGTCCTCTGTCCTGGGCACTTCTCTCCAAATGTAGCCCATCTGCTTAGTGTCTGCCAGGAGGTCCCTTTACCAAGTGTTCTGTTGGCACAGACAGAGTTAAATTTCACCCAGTGGAAAAATGAATGCAGGCACTGTGTTTCAGGTGGTTTTATCACTTTTATTTGGTTGGCGTGATTGTGAACAGTTATGTGTTGTATCATGTGACAATGTTCTACATCTATCTGCAACGTCCGCCTGTCATCGTTGAAGGACCTGTCAGGCTTCTTCAGACATCACATCAACATAACATAGGTATAATATATGTGCAGGACGTGGGGATGGTCTCATAAGTTCACAAAGTCACAACAAGTTGTGTTTAGTATTGGTTCAACTTCCAACCTATATCTGGTGCAGGACTTGCGGTTTTTACAATCCGAAATTGCTATTAGCATCAATTTGCATTAACATATGTTTCACTGCAGCAATATATACGACCAAACCTCTCCTTTCTGTGTAATGCTTAATGTATTTTAGATCTTTGCAAACTAATGTGTTCACCCCCTTAAATGCTGTTTTTTATACATCGCACTTTCTTTGCACATCAAAGATAATCTTCATAATTCAGACAGAGTTGTGAGTTAATAGTGGGTACTACTGTTGTAAATTAATACTCATTAATATAATTTTAACATACTATATATATATACAAATGTATTTAATACTTAGGCTAGAACACATTGACCATGGACCAGAATGTGGTGTAATTGTTATCAGATCATTTAAGAAAATTAATTGTTACTATCTATCTATTGTTACTCCACTACTTGCATCAACCTGCTGACAGTTATTGTTTACAAATGCCGCTACTTGCATAATGCTGCTGACAGTTATTGTCTACAGATATCCATGCCTCAGGCCCTTAGCCAGAAATAATTTTTTGCCAGTCTTGAATTAATTGAAAATGCCTTTTAGCGTGCGAACGGCTTTCGTGGAAGCATTTTAAAAACATAATGGACATATACGTTCAGTGAGTCAATCATATTTGTTTAGCTCCACATCTCAAATTACCACCCATCCAAAACGAACTCTACCCTTCCAAAGGACAGGTGGATGGTCTCTAGATAAAGGTTTGTGAACACTGCAACTCAGTGGCTTAGCCAGAGACCCATCTGTCTGTCTTCAAGACTGGCATATGACTGACCAAGATGGGTAATTACAACTGATAAGACAGGTGGAATTTAGAGTGGTCCATCTGGCCACTAGATTAACAAATAGTTCCATGTGTAGGGGCCCACATTAATGACTACTATTGGCACAACTGGTACTGAATCAAGTCAAATCAAATTGAGTTGATTAGTATTAATTAAATAAATGGCTTAAATGACACTTGTCTGTCACTGAAAAACTAAACTGGCCAATAACGGTTGCAACGGATGTGAAGGGCTTCCACGCAGGCAGGTCACGTGCTAAAAGACTAGCAAACAATTATTTCTGGCTAAGGGCCTGCTGCTACTTCTGTTTCGTCTGCAGATGCTGCCACTACCATCATCCTGCTGGCAATGATGTGTGTTCAAACCGCAAGACGACTAATGGAGTGCTTGTGGGTCAGCATCTATTCTTACAGCACAATCAACATCTTTCACTATGCGTACGGAGTTGTATTCTATGCCTCATTTGGGGCATCTGTGCTCTCGGAAGCACCATGTTTTGACCGGCAAACTCGTAAGTATTGGTAAACATTCTGCATGCTAAAATATCGACTAGAGTAAGCTCTTGGGAGTTATTCTTTGTATTGGTGCACTCATTTTATTAAGCGACACACACTTTTGATGGCAACTGACATAGCATTTAATGCTATAACTTTTAAGACCTGTATTTTACTGACAGACTAGCTAACATGTTTCTGATTTTTATTGTTACGTAATGCTTGCTAGAGACCCCCAATTTTGATGTAATACTTTATCATGTTTACCCAGAGACCCCCTCCCTCTAAGCATGACATGTTTTTATTGATGACCCATAAGCTGTAGAAAATATAGGATTGCTGGGCATTCTTTCGTTTGCGTTGTTACCTCAAAGTTGTATTTGTAAATTTTAACAATATATATAAATTTTCATGAAGACTGGTTTCTTTACAGGCGTACGTGTCACTGACTTCTTCAAGTGGCAATGCATTCTGGGTGTTGCGATGTTCCTCTATGCGAGCTGGCAACAGTACAAAACACATGTCATATTCGCCCGACTTCGTCAAAATAAATCAGGTAAATCTCTTTCTTCGTCTCTCGTCTTCCTTCCTCTGTCTCCCCTCTCCCTCCCATGCTTTCCCTCTCTCCTTCCTCCCTATCCCTCCAACCCACTCCATCTACCACTCCCTCTCTCCCGTCCACTACATGTGTCTACCTGCCTCCAATTCCCTCCCTACCCCTCCCTCCCCTTTTCACTCCCTCCCTCCCACCCACTCCATGTGTCTACCTGCCTCCCATTCCCTCCCTACCCTTCTCACTCCCTCTCTCTCGTCCACTCCATGTGTCTACCTGCCTCCCATTCCCTCCCTCCCCGTCTCACTCCCTCTCTCCCGCCCACTCCATGTGTCTACCTGCCTCCCATTCCCTCGCCGTCTCACTCCCTCTCTCCCGCCCACTCCATGTGTCTACCTGCCTCCCATTCCCTCCCTACCTCTCACTCCCTCTCTCTCGCCCTCTCCATGTGTCTACCTGCCTCCCATTCCCTCCCTACCCCTCCCTCCCCTTCTCACTCCCTCTCTCCCGCCCACTTCATGTGTCTACCTGCCTTCCATTCCCTCCCTCTCCGCCTCACTCCCTCCCTCCCACTCCATGTGTCTACCAGCATCCCATTCTCTCCGTACCCCTCCCTCCATTTATCAATCCCTCTCCCGCCCACTCCATGTGTCTACCTGCCTCCCATTCCTTCCCTACCCCTCCCTCCCCGTCTCACTCCCTCTTTCCTGCCAACTTCATGTGATAACCTGCCTCCCATTCCCTCCCTACCCCTCCCTCCCCGTCTCACTCACTCTCTCCTGCCAACTTCATGTGTCTACCTGCCTCCCATTCCCTCCCTACCCCTCCCTCCCCGTCTCACTCCCTCTCTCCCACTCCATGTGTCTACCTGCCTCCCATTCCCTCCCTACCCCTCCCTCCCCCTCTCCCACTCCATGTGTCTACCTGCCTCCCATTCCCTCTCTACCCCTCCCTCCCCGTCTCACTCCCTCTCTCCCACTCCATGTGTCTACCTGCCTCACATTCCCTCCCTACCTCTCCCTCCCCGTCTCACTCCCTCTCTCCCACTCCATGTGTCTACCTGCCTCCCATTCCCTCTCTACCCCTCCCTCCCCGTCTCACTCCCTCTCTCCCACTCCATGTGTCTACCTGCCTCCCATTCCCTCCCTACCCCTCCCTCCCCGTCTCACTCCCTCTCTCCCACTCCATGTGTCTACCACCTGCCTCCCATTCCCTCCCTCCCCGTCTCACTCCCTCTCTCCCACTCCATGTGTCTACCACCTGCTTCCCATTCCCTCCCTACCCCTCCCTCCCCGTCTCACTCCCTCTCTCCCACTCCATGTGTCTACCACCTGCCTCCCATTCCCTCCCTACCCCTCCCTCCCCGTCTCACTCCCTCTCTCCCACTCCATGTGTCTACCTGCCTCCCATTCCCTCCCTACCCCTCCCTCCCTCACTCCCTCTCTCCCACTCCATGTGTCTACCTGCCTCCCATTCCCTCCCTACCCCTCCCTCCCCGTCTCACTCCCTCCCTCCCACTCCATGTGTCTACCTGCCTCCCATTCCCTCCATACCCCTCCCTCCCCGTCTCACTCCCTCTCTCCCACTCCATGTGTCTACCTGCCTCCCATTCCCTCCCTACCCCTCCCTCCCCGTCTCACTCCCTCTCTCCCACTCCATGTGTCTACCTGCCTCCCATTCCCTCCCTACCCCTCCCTCCCCGTCTCACTCCCTCTCACCCACTCCATGTGTCTACCTGCCTCCCATTCCCTCCCTACCCCTCCCTCCCCGTCTCACTCCCTCTCTCCCACTCCATGTGTCTACCACCTCCCTCCCACTCCATGTGTCTACCTGCCTCCCATTCCCTCCCTACCCCTCCCTCCACGTCTCACTCCCTCTCTCCCACTCCATCCGTCTCATTCAATAAGCAAAATAATAATGTTATGTTGTTATCTTTGTAGCACATGAAATAATCTACACTGATGTAAACTGTATTAGGATAATTACATCAGTTACGAAACCATTATGATTGGCTTGACATCCAAATATGCACTTTGTTGCAACAGATCTATGTTAATCTAACCTGGCTTATCCTTGTTGATGCCATTGGTAAACGACTAACAGCCTGATATTGACTCTTCTAAATACCTCTTACTAGCACAAAGATTGATGTGATTTCAAAATGACCAATGACTGATAATGACCCCTTTTCCAGATACCTCTAATAACACCAAGAACCTTATTTCAGGGTTTATGTCTAGTTCAACATGACTCTTATACCTCCAGTTCACTCACCACATCAACACATTTATTATTACTATTATTTTAATTGTCTACCATTGTACAGTATATCATTTTAATTATTTATTAATATATTATTGTGTATTTATTTAGTCAATTTTAATTATATATACATATGGTTTTGTACATATACTTTCATTGTTTTAGCTTAAGGTTGCTTAGTACTATTAGTACAGATTTGTTTAATGAAATTTTAGCAAATTTATTTTTATTACCTAGGTATTCACATTTTTAGTAGTGTCTAGATTAACCATTGTATAAGTCTCAGCATTTTATTGTCGACACCCTTGAACATAGTTTTACTCTGGATATGAGTTTTAAACTAAAGTACCATGGACCTTCGCAATTAAGGTCACCCTTGGGACTTGTAAGTGGTCAACTTGAATAGCTAGCTGACCATATCAGTAGGACTAAGCCCTACACTTTACTGTATGTGAAAATAATTTGGGATTGTCCTTGGGTGACCTTAATTGTGAGGTGGCTGTATTACCGAGGTGAGGTTCCACTGTATATTATTATTGTGATTGTGTAGGTGGACCGGCTGACCTGAAACACCACATCCCACGAGGAGGCTGGTTCGAGGTCGTGTCATCCCCCCACTACCTCATGGAGCTAGTCATCTACTCATCCTTCCTAGTCGTGTCCAATCTGAGACACTGCGCCCTCTGGACAGTCACTCTTTCTGTGTTTGCCAGTCAGCTGACCACTGGTCACGCCACGCATCGGTGGTACCACCAACACTTTGAGAAGTACCCCTGTCGCCGGAGAGCGGTCGTCCCATTCATCTTCTGATGATTACTGTGAGGCGTGGTAGCATACTGATTTTGACTCACAATCGAGAGTGACCGGGTTCAAATCTTGTTGCCATTTCATAGCTCAGACAGTTTTGTTCTCTCCACATTGCCTCAGTTCATTCAGCTGTATAAATGAGTACCTGGCTATAGAGTATAGACAGTGGTTGATGTATGTAAATGAATAGTTTGCATACATTGTAGTGTGTCTGAATGCTTCCCAGAGAAGTGGCATGGTGTTCCAGAGAGTCAAGTATAAAAACGCTGCGAGCGGTGAAGACGGGATACTGTGATATACAAGAACCTTTACTTTGTATTTACTGCAGCATAAGTTTCTATCACACAATGTTTACAATTATTTTTGACACAGAAGAAAACGCACTGAAGTCAACATGTATTAAAGGCAGAAGGATTTGATTTGATTGTCCTGCATAGGCAGTGGGCATATAGCAACAAGGCCGGCGTGTAACATCGCTGTGGTTGCTTTGTCTGCACACCTGCTGCTGCCCTCTGTAGGCCATCTATGGAAGCACTGGTATACCTCGCATGCCTGTGACTGGACAAAGTTATGTACAGTTCTCATGGTGTCTCACCATTCAATTCATCCATTAAAAAATTATAAATAAGTATCATTGTGTTTTCTTAAATACATCGCCAATTGGTAGAGGAGAGGCCAATGATCGAAGAAAGAGATATTGGTGCCTTGGTGAAGATGCTGTTACAATACTCCAAAGTTAGCGTGTTTATATATATATACACACAGTTACAATAATATCATACAAACCTGTATATTTCATATATTTGTTTATGCAGTTTTACCACAAATGTCTTTGTATACATTTTTGTAAGTACATTTTGATTGAAATAAAGTCGCTGAATTTATTTCAACAAGTGGCGTAACGTGTTGAATGTTGAACAGTAACCAGCACTTTGTAAGGGCAGGCCAGCTGGGGTGATGCTCAGACTACATGCAACACGAACGACGTCATAGTACACGGACCACAGGATGGTTTCACGTGTCACTTTCCAGTAGTTCCCCATAGTAGTTGATGACAACCAGCTGTGACATCTCACGAATCAGCTGCAGAAGCACTTCATCATCAACCTGTTACACAAACACTAGATGTATGTCACAAACACATCAGCTACATTACAACAAAGATTATTTTAATAAACCAATCCAAGCTGTATTTATTACGAGTGTAATGATACATCAAACTACCCGAATGACAGCCGAATGCCATGATATAGAACATAGTCCCCAACTTAGAACATGCTAAAATCACCAGGTATGTGAGATAACTATAAAATGGTACATTTGCAAGTGCTGGCGGAGTAGCACAAACAATTGGATGCTGTCGATTTTTATGCTACTCCTCCACCATCTTGGACGATTTGCAGGTGATGCACTTCACAATGATAACACTTGATGTAATATAATAATATTTATTTTATAAAGCACCTTATCAATAAATGTATGAATAAAACTAATGTATAAAACGTAGAAATAATATAAATTTAGCGCCCTACCAGGTTGCACTGACAGAGGTTGAGGCTGAGTAGGTTAGGCAGACAAAGGGGGATGGAGCTGACACTGGCGCCAGAGATCTTGTGAAGTCCAAGCAGATCCAGAGATTGCAGCTGTCTACAGCACAAGTGGCAGTTACTGAGTAGTGAAAATGTGACCAGCCACAGTAGAGTGGGCAGGGGTTGTCTGTCTTCAAGACTGGCAGATGACTAACCAACGTAGATAATTACTACTGATATGACTGGTGGAATTCAGAGGGGGCCAGCTGACCACTAGATTAATAGTTCCAAGTCTAGGAGTCCACATTAATTACTATCATTGGCACAATTGGTAGTGAAACAAATTGAATGGATCTGTAGTAATTAAATAAATATCTCAAATGACACTGCTGTTATTTAAAAACTAATCTGGGCAAAAATGGCTGTGACTGATGTGAACGACTTCCTTTGAAGCCGTTTGCATACTAAAAAGGCACACTTTCTGTCTAACTCAAGACTGGCAAAAAATTATTTCTGGCTAAGGGTCTACATTTCAGGGTTGAGGGTCAAGTACTTAGACTTGTACTGAAGTCCATTTTTCAGTATTTGTACTTGGAGATGTACTTGGGGTTTTGATGTGTCAAGTTCTTGTACTTGGTCAACTGAACTTGCCAAAATATGATGTACGTTTCAAGTACATAACTGGAGTATTTCAAATACAAAATAACACTTTGCCTGTGTGAGGAAAAAACTGAAAGTCCATTATGTTACATATGCAATTAATACTGTAGTTTATAATTGACACAGGAATAATATTTGTCAACTCAAATAATAGTCATCAAATCGAGTAATATTTATAAACTAAATTCTTCCACTGTTTCCAAGTCTCTGACCAATCTAAATGCATAGCTTTGTGTGTTTTGGAATACACTGCCAAATGGTAGTTCAGACACCAATGTTCCAAGGATTGTACGGACTTAGAAAGAAGCTAGTCGACCTCTGCGCCTGCCCCTAAAGTTAGCACATTAATATATATAGACATAACTCTTGGAAGACATATCACTTACATACAGTTGTTCACTATGACGTCAACTCCTGCATCAGTTATATCCCAACACCAACACAAGGTAAGGTGTGTGAGTGTCTTGTGAAAGCTGTAAACACAAAGATGACGTTACTTGCAAGCAAAACTGTTCCATTACCCTGAATCATCCAGAGGTGGTAATTATTAGCAGTATCAGTTGAACTCCATCCCATTTTGTCACCAGGAGTGTAAGAACCATCCAACTTTACAACAAGTACCAGTAACGGTTGCTTACAAACTGAATACTTTATTTACAATTTGAACATTTTGTTGGTGGAACATTTAAATTGCAAACACTGTTTCAGGCTTATTAAATGCAATTTGGCAGGCACTACACCTTCAACATATAATAAATTTATTCTAGTGTTAATCCAATAATTAATCATTGGCCTTCTATTGTGCAAATCAGTCGGGAAATATTTTACAAGTGGATTTTCCAACTGTTCCAACATACAGCTGTACTATGACCAAATGTAGATTTTACATGCTTTATATCGAACATATAACTTGCAGTACAAATCTGGCAACAAATTGTGCACAATTGTTTATAATCTAATCAAGCCAAACTTGTTGTTTACCATTTCACAAGAGATGAGACGCCTGTGTCATTGAGTTCTGTGCATTCCGTCAAGTCGAGGTTTGTCATAAGACTCCATCTGGTTTTACAGTTGACAAAGAGTCCTTCCAGAGCACTGCTTGATAGACGAACACCCTTCTTCAGCTTCAACCACTCAAGACGCATGGTCTGACAAAATAAAGGTTGCAATAAAGAGCTTTTGATAAAGTAATGGTATACAGTGGAACCTCAGTATTAAGGTCACCCGCGGGACTGGACGGAAGCGACCTGAATAGCAAGGTGACCTTATTAGAGGGATTAATTTTCTATACTTTACTTTTATGGAAATAATTTTGGACTGTACTAGGGTGATGTCAATTGCAAGTTGGCTGTATTATCGAGGTGACCGTAAAGTGAGATTCGACTGTATTTTCATTTCATATCTTATCGGGATGTGTCATATACTTTCTAGGAAGAGCTGGATACAATTTGTTGCAGAACAATAAGAAGCAAATTTGCTAATCAGTCTGATGCAAATGATATACTGTAGACTCTCACATTAAGGTCACCCTCAGTGCTGGGCAAGAGGGTTCTCAATAGTGAGGTGACCATATTAGCGGGACTGACTTCTTGTACTTCACAGTGATGGAAATAATTTTGGACTGTCAAGTTAATATTAATTGTGGTGTGGCTGTATTACTAACGAAACCATAAAGCGTGGTTTGACTTTTTTTTGGAGCTATTTCTTTATTTTTCTGTATGTCTTTTTTTTATTTATGATTGCAATTTGTTTGAAATTATGAAAAACTATATAAATCCAACTGACCATTCTAGTTGTGACATTTCTAGGACAATATAACAACTTTGTAGGCCACCTTAGGCATGAACCAAAACTCAGATACAGACTGGGATTTCATATTGACTACCTAACTCAAGAACATCTGATTATGGTGCTGTCTTCAAACACATTGTATTCTGGTTTTGGTTGACCTACCTGCCAGGAGCTTAGCCAGAGACCCGTCTGCCTGTCTTCAAGACTGACAGATGACTGGCCAAGCTGGGTAATCACAACTGATAAGACGGGTGGAATTTAGAGTGGGCCAGCTCGCCACTAGATTAACTAATAGTTCCAAGTCTTTGGGCCCACATAAATGACTCATTGGCACAAATGAAACAAATCAAATGGGTCAGTATTAATTAGATAAATGGCTCAAATGATACTGGTCGGTCATTGAGAAAATTAAACTGGCCAATAATGGCTGTGATTGACGTGATTGGCTTCATGCAAGCCGTTCGTACGCTAAAAGGCACACTGTTGATTGATTCGAGACTAGCACCAAATTATTTCTGGCTTAGGGTCTGCTACCTGTAGATGTTGCAGGGCAATGTCTGTCAGGTTGTCTGCGAACGTGATACCAAACTTCTCTAGATTGGTGCCCTGGGAAATTGTTTCGATGCTTCTGTCTGTCAGCTGTTCACCGTCTATCTCGAGATGTCTCAGATGTCTACCCTGTAGCTCCACCAGCCGAACAATGTCCCTGCAACAGGTACAACATAAGGTTTATTATGCCTTTTACAAAGGAATTTTGCATAACCTTCATGTGCATTTAAGAATTGAAGTGTTCTGTCCGTGCCCGCTCCACATACGGAAAAGAAGAGTTCATAACTGTTATGGCTGATGGCACGAAAGAACTCCTCATTCGGCTCATACTCGCCTTGTAAACACAGTCGCCTTCTCAATGGAAGAAACTTGAAAAACCAACAAAGGTGTTGTCCCTGGATAAAGGAGGAAAATAAATTCAATGGATAGGGATGGGTTATTTTATTAAATAACTTCAATATTAAAATAAGGTTATTGGCAGATCCATGGGTTAATTTTCAGGGAAATTTGAGAGCCTGGTGGCTAAATGTGGTAGGCAGGAGATTGCAATGGGGTTGAAAATGTTGGAGGTAGTATTCCTATCATCTAGATTGGAAGGTATGAATCCGTTTTCATGAAAAGGGGGCACTATTTTAATGATAAGGGTCCGTGACAAGGGTAGGACTTTCAACTTCACTTCAGCCACGTGCCACCCCTCCCCCGAATGGATGACAGGTATGATCAACCCCTCCCCAGCGAAACAACATGTTTTCTTGTTGTTAATGTGTTTATTAGTTTGGTTCATTTTAAAATGAGTTCCTTTGCTGTGATGTACTTAGCATGTTAATTATAGCTCTGAAAGAGAGCAGGTTTTTTTTTTAAATTAATTTAAAAACATTTTTCCCCAAAATCAATAAAATTATTGAAATAACAAATACCGGTAGACACATCTATGGTTACACATGCACATACATGATACCATTCTCCCACGACGTCTATAATTTATATTGATCGATAAATCGCAACCCAAGTTGTAGTATGTCCTTCAGTAATACATTTCGATGAAAAAAACAATAAAAATAAGACTGTTTGCCCCTAATGACAATGGTTTATTTGAGTGCCATGATTCACATAGATTTACAGACCACGTAACAAGTCTAAAAGTATAATCATCTCTGGAATTCTTAAACGTCACCCACAACTTGGCCAGAGCCTGCGCACGCGGGGTGAGGCAGCAGCTCGGCCTGCCCGCGATTGCGGTTGGTCCCGGGCGCCTCCAGGTTGCTTCACTTTCATATTTTTTGACATTGTTTAATCACAGAGTCGGGAAGTAGGTGAGCACCACATTCATAACTTAATTTCAAAATTACTATGATATTCCAAAAAAGTAAGGGATACTTAAGTATTTGCAAGTTGGTGTAGTTCGCTATGGGGCAGCACAAGCTTAGCTTAGGTTAACGAGTGCTTATTTGAGCAGAATATTTTTGCGCAAACATATCTGACCAAACAACATTCTAGTGAATTATTTGATAACAATCTTGCACAGTGACAGTGTAAATGCATAATCGAAAGAAACAATTCGACCATGACAGCATAAATGGATAATCGAAAGTCAGAAATCGACAATGACAGCGTAAATAGATAATCGAAAGTCAGAATTTAGCATTGTGGAATTGTTCCATAGTAACCTACCCGTCAGCAACATGCAGCAATCCATCAATGTTCAGTTTCTCGAGTCGAGGCAGACTCTCGGCGAGCGTGACAATGTCGTCACCTGTCAGTCTGTTGCAGTGCGAAAAGTTGACACTAGTGAGGGTGCGGATCCGACACAGCGCCGTGATGCAGGGCGTATCGATGAGAGCGCAGCCTTCCAGGTTGACATGTTCGAGACACCAACATGTGTCTGCGAGACTCTCGCACAGTTCCACCTTGGCCGTGCGTATGAATCCGATCTCCAGTGATGTCAGCTGCGGGCATTGGCAGCCAACATAGGAGATCTCCGCGGGGGTTAGTCTGTCACAGCCGCACACCGACAGCGATTTCAACAGTGGCGCCCTCTCGAGACAGGCCACAAAAACGCTCATGTCGGCGATGGTGTCTGCAGACAGGTCAAGCGCATGCCAGTGGATGGGATCATAGGCATACTCTCGCCACTGCTGACATACTGGCGCCACCTTATGGCAGAGTTCCTGCTGCGTAAGGTGCGAGAAGATCTGTGCAAATACTTCCGCAGGTAGTGTAGAAATGTGTAGTGTTGGACTGGTATTACTGTCCTCGCATGTCGCGTTATCATCTGTGGTACCGCTGTTAGTGTTAGGATTTCCACAGGAATCCGCGTCCACTGTACAATTAGTATCTGTGCAATCACTGCTGTTTGTGTTGCATAGTCCAACATTGTCACATGGTAAAACGATTCGACTTTCGTTATCCATAAGTTAACATCCTGACTACTAATATGTTGACTATTGCACGGTCGTTAGTCTTGGAGTTGGACAAGCTAACTAGCCGGCTAATACTACTAATACTATTACTAGCCTAATAAATAACGGTATACCAGGCTAAATAACTCATGCCAATAAATAATGACAACATCTAGGCTAAGATTAGTCATTATAACATGGATAGCCCAAACGGTTGTACTCTATGATCATGTCATGTGTGTGTTAATCGCACATAACGACGTGCATGTCTTTTCAGCATGCCGCGCGTCTCTAACCGGACGGTGTGGGCGTGGCATGGAACTCGTGAACAAACCCTTGCCCGAAACATTGCAACTTCTCTTTTATCGCGCATAGCGAACGTGGCGCCACCAAACGGAGGACAATCGCGGAACTGCAACAGGACCGAGAACATTTTTATTTATCCGGTTAATCATTTTAGTAATCAGTGGATCCAGTACGTCGCGGTTTGACTACGTTACCAAAAAATTATGCGCGCGACGCCCGTCAAGCCTTTATCAACAATGATGATAACGCATTAATGGTAATATAAGTTAATTGCGTTACTTACATTACAAGACTGTCTTCCACCTAATTTGCAGACGTGAGGGTTGCAGTCTGATTATTAGGTCTACACACACAGGCAGGCATTCAGACTGTGGCGGGTTTATATCCCCATTGACTGGAGGCTGCTCATTTTGGCGCGGGCGGTTACTAACCATGAGACAAAAGCCTCTCCCACTGTCAGAGGTGATCCGTGGAGCCATGCTCTGCGCCAATCGAGCGTTAGTCTTATAGTTTCTAGTTGTTGTTTCTAGTTTCTATAGGCTTATTACACGATATCCTGTGTTAACTGTTTCTTGTCCTGGAGTCGAACAGTAAATAAAGTTATATGATCGGCAATAACGTATTGCTATGCATATGATCTGTTTTCAGATGTGTGGCGCCCTACATATCATAGCACAACAATACATTTAAAAGTGACGCCGCAGTAATCAATTGTAACCATCCTTTGCATTAGCATGTGCATAGTCCAACTGTTATACTAGGTAACTAGGCGTAATGTCTAGTTAACAAAAATATTTTTCAAGAAATTTTGTATGCAAAACACAAAGAATGCATCGAATTAATTTGACGTAAAAGTAATACTTGTATTTCGAACTGATCGACAAACTAATGATGTTACTGTTACGCCATCTCTACATAAATTTCTTCGGGCCTTACTCTGTGCAAGTAACGGCGGTCCTTCTCGCGTCAAATTGGCATGGTCAATAACACATGGTGTTATCACTGTTATGAGTATTGGTGCTATAGTGTACGTTCTTACACATCGCGTAGTGAACTAGCGTATACCCTTAATCTATAATGGGACTAACCCAAATACCATTAGGGTATATACAGCGTAGGGCTACGCCCACCTATAGTTAGTGACTAACAGTAGCAGCGATAGCGATAGAGCAACCGTATCCAGCATACAGTATCGTGTATATGTAATAAACGGATATCGCTAAATACAATGGAGTTATCAGTCATATATAACGCGGTGATAACACAACAGGTGCTGTGAAGAAATCTAAGCAAATCCTACTTCTGTGAATTTTCAACACTTTCACAGGTCAGATTGATATAATCAAAATGCTGAAGTCTCTCGGGCACGTGTACTCTTATTTGGCTCTGAAAGAAATATTGATACAGCGTTGTCCTCTGATAAACTATCAAGTGTTGAGAGTGATTGTGTTGTACTTCCTTGAAAGGTTCGTCATTCCGTCCAAACATGTTGGCGTTCTACAACATCAATAGGCAAAAGAAATCGTTGACTGGGGAAGCAAAATCACACCGAGTTAATGGCGTCATTCTCTAACCAAAGTTGTTGAAGTGCAAGCCGCATCAAACAACTTTTACTGTTGCTAAAAAAAGAGACAAGAAGCCATCAATCCAGCTATTCCAGAAATTTCTTCCAGTGAACAGCGTTGGGAAAAGAGAAGGCCCACCTACTGTCAAACCAGCTGATTTATTTGGACATCTTGCAGATGCAGCATCAACAGCACAACGGAGTAACCACGTGTGGGTGTTGACCCATCCGATCAGAAGCTCAACTTTTGGATGACATTGCAAAAAGAATGTGCAATGTGTTTTCCTATCCTGTTGGGTCGTAGCTATATGGTCAGTTGCAAACATTGACGGAATCATGAAGAAAACTAGCGAAGTTGCTCTTGCACTGCACCTAGAAAGTATGGTGGACCCAACAGATGATGGTCCCGAACCACGTGCTACACTGATTGATGCAACGGCTCTCATACGGATAAAATCGCCTGTTTGAAGAGTTATGTATCCAGACCTTTTAATCACAACGCTGGTCAAGAACGCGGTATCACTGGTGTGATATTTGAGACCAGTCGATCAAGTCCGCTGAGCGTGTGAACCACGGATCACAGGAGGTCGTCATATTCAAGAAAATAAAACCAAGCCACACACAAAAATGGAGACTTTGTTGGCGTGCAGTGAAACAAAAAAATAAGCTCATCAAGCTTTTAGCGAAGTCATGGAAAAAGGAATCAAAAAGGGAGAAGCTGGGTAGCCTAATCATTTTCGTCACGTGTGAAGAGGAATGCTTCCGATTTACGCGAGAGGTCCAGTCCGTCAGATACAGCTACGTCAGATGCAGCTTCAGACGCCGAGGTCCACATGCTTCTACATGGAATACAATACATGCACTATAATTCGTTTTGGCCGAATGGGTTGCCTCGTCTGAATTATACGGAAAAGTAACCTCATAGGAAATGTTGGTACATCACTGGACACTCTTTTCAAGCTGTCACCAGTGCCTAATATACATGTAGGTTCCTTACGTAGTTCACCTTGCCGAAACCGAGGAACCAGAGTTACTTTTGGGATGCAGGCTAAGTAAAGATTCGAGTTGCTCTTCCTGTCGCCTTGCATCAGCCCAAGCAGGATGCTCACCATGTAGATATACGTCATCCAGAATCATACCAGCTGGCCACGATGTTGACGAAGAACATCCAGACAGGCCGCGAACAAGTCTAGGATCTTTGAAACATCGATGACGGCAGTAACAGCAGTTTTGTGACAGGGGTTTATATGAATACTCTGCAGTATGTGAAAAGTATTGTTAAACTTGGGACAATCGTCAGGATGATACAACTCCATTCATTCCTGGAATCCTTTCCATGCGAATCACATCAAAGCTTCACATGGAAATTGCTCATCATGAGAACAATTCTCCGTTACTGGTTGGGATGCTACAATGCTGTTTTAGTGGCCTTTGCGAACAGAGTACAACTGTGCAACGTTTTCAAGCTACAGAGGACATTCTGTCTAAGGCGTTCCGTAACATTTCTTGGACAGTGGATAGTGTTACATGTTGATTGATATTGGACAAGTTGCCCACAACATTTTCCAACTCAACATATTCTCTTGTGATTATGTTGAATCCTGACCATGAGCTGACTTTCTGATCGGACGGTTCCAGCAAACGATAAAATAAAGATAAGATAAAAATGTTTATGTTAGCAACTCAGGTGAGTTGGATTCAAATTATACAGTCGCTAAAAGAATACGATTAATACAGTGAAACGTTACACATTAGTAATATAATTTTCTCTTTTGCCACTTAATGTTTATTGCCAGGTATGTAACCCCAATGGTATTAAAGAGTTACGATATCTGTAATTCGACAGGGTTTTTGGCAATGGGTCTCTCTTATAACAAAATTGGTGTGTCTTTTTTTCAGGTAGCAGATGATTTCATTTGTGTGTGGTAATTTTCATCTTGTTGAAATATTGTTTTCACACAGACAGTCTCGTCTTTCTTTCAAAGTCTGTAGACCAACATAACCAAGTATCTCAGCATAACTTGTACCAGAGAAAATGCACTTTTTATTTTTCTATATAATTTCAATATTGTACGACAACTATTGATGTAAATTAGTATGGCACACGGGTCAGGCATATTCATGTACCAGTCTCGTAAGGCTGACGTATATGAGTTAATACAAACACGTGGTTACTCCGCTGTGCTGATATTGCTGCATCTGCAAGAGGTCCAGATAAATCAGCTAGTTTGACTATAGTTGATCACGTGATAATCATATATAATTATGTTACACCAGTAGGGTGGCTCCCATAATAGCGGCATATAATTGTCATAATGGGAACCTCCCTGAGCTTACAGTGAATATTATATTGTAGTTTATGTGCTTATGATGGTCAAAATAAATACTGTCTGCCTGTGTGTCTGTCTCTCTGTAAACAATCACTTGGCATCGGCATTGTGTGCGCCATCTTGTGAGTCGCGCATTCCGTCGAATAACATTGCATAGATCAGAATATATGTAATATATTAGTAATATTATTGTCATGTTATTGCGATTATATACACATATGTGTTGCACGCAGGATAACAATTTCTTAACATGGTTGACCTAAAATAAACAATCGACCAATCGGCGCCGGCAATGTGTCGGCCATCTTGGAGTCGCCCCCACCTATCCGTGAATTAGCGTAGATCAGAATACATATTACAGATTAGTAATAACATTTACGCGTATTAACACGTTCACTTTATCATATCATGTAACATAACATATAACCAAAGTTTTAATACCGTTTAACCAACTAGATAACTTCACTAGATGTAGATATGTAAGATTAATTTAAAGTTGAAGTTCACACCATAATTTCGCCTGGCTGTGTCTGTTAGGGTATAAAAGCAGGTAAATAAAATTTGTTAATTGCAGCTTGACGTGCTCAATAGATTTTATACATCATATATACATATATATATTAAATCAATTATAATTAACTTTGTGGCTAATTCCTCCATGTGAAAAATACTGTTTATCTTTTTTCATATTAAGGTAGCAAGGCACTCCCAAAATAAGATTTTTTTTTACAAATCATTTTTTAGATATATATACATTTTTATACATTTTATTCATCTAAAGCTTATTTTAGGACAATTTTCATTCAAAACCAATTAAAGGGGGTTATTTAGCTTAATTTTGGGAACAAAGTGTTTGTTTACTCTCCCTAGCAACGGATTTTGTCCTTGGATACATGCCCTAATATCTAATCAAATCTGTAAAACTGAGTGTCAATGAATTCAGAAAAGACTATAGCATGTTTTGAAACTGACCAGTAGGAAGTCTTACAAATGCACATGGTCTGAGCTACTTCCTATTGTAGATATCAAAGCTCAGGCAGCTGAAATTTTCTAAATTCGTTCCACTAATATCTTTGACCAAAGTGACCATTCGATAGCATCATTATCATAAATGTGCTAGACTTGTATATTTCACAATTGATCCATCATGGGATGCAAGCAAAATTCAGGGAAATAAGTCAAAACAAAGGAGACTTAATTTATATGCAGCTAGCTGTACTTGGTCTTGGTAGCCTGTATCATGTTGCTAGTCAGGGATGAGAAATTTCCGGTTTTTGCCGGAATTCCGGTTTTTATACTGCTCCAAAGATCACTTTTGTGAATCGTGTAAATCCGGGGAGAAAAAAAAAGAATGTTGGGGGGTAGGGCATATAAAATCCTGGACAATTCACCTACGATCTATCTGCGGATTGAGTTAACCATCTATCCACCGGGTGTCGCCACGTGTTAATGACGCTGCCTGGCGATTAGAGACAGAACCGACCCAACCGAGCCCGTGAATCTGTAGAGAAAAAACCCTTACATCTGTCGGCTGTTCGCTTCAGCGCTTTCGAAGTGCGCGCACAAAAGCAATGGACCAATAGGAAACGACGATGTATTTTGTGGAGATGTTGATCATTTTCGAACATAATGGCTAATCGACGATTTGTTGTACGGCAAGACAAATTACGGACATTGACAAAAGTGTCAAGAATAAGTGGAATTGGGCGTGGCTGGGGAGATTGGCTGGAGACACTATGTTGGATATATTCATCAGTAAATTATCAGCACCAGGGAATGCCTACTGTTTGTGGTGCGAGGCCGATGTCAACTATGCGGATTGGATCCTACAGGTTACAGTCAGATGGGAACCGAAGGCAATGAAGTACACGCTGGCACTGCCCACACTAGTCACCAATGTTCTATTAGAACCTGAACAGAGGGCGTATTACATGGAAGTTCGCCGATTCCATGTAGACAACACACTTCCACAAGCACCCACAAGTTCCAGATTGGACTTGTGGTAGCTAGGCTACCATATTCTCTACTGGCAAGTCCCCAGCCTTGTCAAAGCTGGTGGCTGCAATGATGAGCTGCTTTCATGGTTCTCAAGTGGAAGGAATTTTAGTCACATGTCTAGCATCATGAATACTGCCACTGCCAGAAAGAATGTTAGTACATTCAACACTATCCAGACAGTGACGTACACACTCATGGCAAGCAACAAGACTGTTATACAGGACTTCCACAAACAGGACTGGTAGCCTCGTTCACAACACGAGGTGTGCATACAAAATGTACTCCATCCATCTTGCCGAGGAAGGAAAGATGAAGGAGGAGAAGAAAACTGAGCTGAACATGTCAAAGACGAAGGCAGCCACCAAGTACAAAGCTAAGGAAGCAGTTGAGCTGGCAACGAAGAAAGCTATAATGGCCCATCAACTTGCTGTTTTGACAAAGCTGGCCAAGGAGAAAGCTGCCCGTCAGCCAACTCGGGTTCAACCTAGAAAATATCATTAACAAGTGAGTTAGTACTATGGCATGTCTGCGTGAGTCCGTGTGCTTTTTTTTGCTATTGGAAATGTTAAGATTTTCTATTTAATATTGCTCAAAATACACCAGATGTCGTCTACAATTAAAACAATTCTGATGAGTCCCCCCCCCCTTCCCCCGATTAGGGCTGAAATGTGGGCCACAGCAAAATTTCCGGTTTTTTCTCTGAATGTCACTCTCATCCCTGGCTAGTACAGCGGACGAGCCAAACCATAATATGTGTCCCTCTGGTGGTGAGTCGTGGTGTGGCTACAACATTGATCCAGAAACATACAGACATAAGCATGGCCTGCCTCAGTGCATTGTAGAGCTTCTGGAGTCAATATACGATGATCTGAGTGCTCCAGGGCTCTTGTGTAAATGTTTACATGGCAAAACCCAGAATAATAATGAGTGTCTCAACAAGTTGATCTGGGACAGATGTAGCAAAGGGGTGTTTGTAGGTAAACTTACACTTGAAGAGGCAGTGGCTCAGTTTAATGATGGAAATGTTGCTGTCTTAAGAGTTTTTGAACTCCTTGGACTGTCCCCAGGATATTTCACTTTGAACTCTGCCCTTGTCAGTGATGTGAAGAGACTATACGGTGCCGGGCGAAAGTCGTCCCAGGTGGGAAGGGCGAAGCGTAAGCACATTCGGGCAGTAAAAAAGGGCTTCAAAGACAAAACTGATGAAGTAGAAGGCAATCTGTATGAAACTGGAGCACACCGAGTATATTTCTGTGTGATAGGACCACTGCTGTGCATTTCATACATGTGAGATGAAGTGAAAGTACATTGAGTTTCAGTTTTTGTAATTTTTCTTAAAAAAACAAATTTTGGCCTACCGGGCATCACTTGAGACATCCTTACTCGCTCATTTTTTGAGTTATCAATCTCATTTTTTGAACGCACGAACTTAAGATATATCCCTAAGGAATCATCTAGGGATTTTCTCTTAAATCAATTCTATGTGGTACTTTTATTGCTATGAATATATAATTAGCTGACGGAAATGACAACAAATTGAAAAAAGACAATTATTTTCTCCAAAATGTTTTCTCAAGATTTCCTCTGATCAGGACATGTGCCATTGTGTTATAAAGAACGTATAAAAATTGCAGTGTGATCACATACAATGTTTTGGAGAAATCTTGTCTTAAAAATGGCTGATTTCATGGCTTTGGCGGCCATATTGGACACTAATTAGCATAATTTATGCACATTTTGCATTTATTTAAATTTGCATTTTATACCCTTCCAAATGGCATATAGGGTTGATTGATATATGTTGAAGGGAAAAAAGTCCATTAGGAGTGCCTTGCTACCTTAAACTATAACCAAGATATATTAATAATAATAACAACATTATTATATATCACCAGATAATTATGCAATTATTTCGCTGACATTTTTTGACCAGATATGACGCGAAAATATAGTTGTAGCATCTCAATTCTAGTGTATAGGTAAATCACACAATATAAAAAATATTAGCATAATGTTCATACAACGAGAATTTTGGACAGCCATTTTAATTGAGGGTGATTCCACGAAGGAAATGTTCTAACAACAATTGACAATCTAGTCAAGAGAACAGTGGGTTTATATTATGTTATTATTATGATCGCTCTTAGAGTCTGTGTTGGAATATAAATTATTTGTGTCAGATGTAAACTTGTCTAACCACTTTGCTGAGTTGTGCAACTTATGGTAAAGATGTCCCAGTGTCGTGTGTGGCAGGTTCAAATCCTTCCGGTGTTTCAGTATCCAAACACTACAGGTTGTGCACATACAGTGATTCCACCTAACAGTTTAAACATCAGACACATTTTTACTCAAATATCATGACAATGTTTTCTAGTGTTTCAAAATGTTACAAAGACCCTACGTTTTGATATCATTAAAACATTTTCATGACATTTTAGACCGTTTTATAATGGATTTTTAATCTTTTGGGGGGGTATTTTACAATTTCAATAACAATATTATGTAACGCAATGGAATTTTTTTAAAGAAATTTAACTATGGAATTCCACAAAACCATCCACGAAAATTCTTTAGTACAATTTATAGATGTTATTGAATGTCGTTGATTCGTTTTGCTAACTGTATCCAAGGCTGTAATATATATATATATTATCAAGCAATGACATACCCAAGTATAGCCAATTCTATATCTGGACCCATCAGTGATGCAAAATTACGATTGTACGCGTTTTAACCGATAACATATTTTCAAGTACATATCCGTGTTTACAACCCTTTATGAAATAACTGTATTATTAACAAAGTAAATCCACTTTTAGTGTCGGAAGAAAAGGGTCATTGTGTATATACATGTCCATTATTTGTGATCTGGAGCTTGTGCGGACTGTGCTGCCACCATGCGGCACTGAATATAGGCAAAACATTACATAATCTCTTAATGAAGATATTGAAGTAGAGTAAAAAGCTACGACCCAAAAATGTTGACTTAGTACTGTGACCTTGACGTGACCTAGTTATTTGACCTTTTAACGACCGTTGACCTATATATGTTAACAAATCACCGAATTAAATTATTGTGACACATATGGTCTTGGTTAACATTTTTGGAATGGGACATTTATGTACACATTGACCATAGAGTTGCATATTAAAGCATGAACAAATAGTGATCTAAGGTGTTTTACAAAATTACCTTTGACCTAATTGCATGTAGAATATGCAATTTATTTTAAATTAATAATTATGGTGTATTGTGCTAGCAAATTAAAAGTAACTAAATGTTTAACCTTGACCATAATAGTATATGACCTTGATACGACCTAGATAATTGACCTTGAATGAGCACCGATTTATTTATGATGACAAATAACTTATTTTAATTATTTAGTGTAACACGTTGACTAGTAACTTTATTCATCCTTGTAATTGATCACGTATGCATATTGACCATAACTTTTGGCATAAAATGGCATAATACAGTATAAACCATTATTGACTTAATAACAAATTTGTCAAAACTTGACCTCTAACCTAATTGTTTATTTTATTAATGTCCAATTTATTTTTACTTAATAATTATGGTTTGTTGATAAAAATGAAAGTTCAACTATTAACTGTTGACCATTGTGACATTACTTTGACCTATTTGATTTATTTACATTTGTAAACATTGAGGTGTTTCCGACACAACCATTGTTGTAAAGAAACACAACAGCATTGCCTGAATTTAACACAATTTATTATGCATTCCAAGATCTTTATAATTTCCTGCAAAGTTCCCTGTGATAAAATGTTCACAGTACAATGCAAGGGTCAGTACTACAACAATTATATTTAATTGTTTTGTTCATTAATGTCTCACACATCAACATGAAGTAATGTTAACATGTTGTTCACAGTATGCAGCCGACAAGTAGGCATTGAAAACAACTGAAATCGCAGAAATACAATAACTAGTCAGCTTCACTGCACGTACAGGGAACTATAAAAGGTGGAACAGAGAACTTTGCCCACTCAGTGTAGATATAATCCGTTCACTGTTTCATATATCCTTGTAAGTGAAGTGTGCCAATGTTCACAGGACACTGTTGGCCGAGTATAGATCAAATCCGTTCAATGCATCATACATCATTAATTGCAAGTGAAACATGCCAATGTTCACAGGACACTGTTGGTCGAGTGTAGATGCAATCAGTACAACGTGTCATACATCAAAGCAAGTGAATTGTGCCACAATATTCAACTGACACTGTTGGTCGAGTGTATATATAATCAGTTCAATGCATTAAACATCAATGTAAGTCAAGTGTTCCAAAGTTCACAGGACACTGTTGGTCGAGTGTAAATATAATCACTTCAAAGTGTCATACATCAATGCAAGTGAAGTGTGCCTATGTTCACAGGACACTGTTGGTCGAGTGTAGATATAATCAGTTCAATGTGTCACACATCAATGCAAGTGAAGTGTGCCTATGTTCACAGGACACTGTTGGTCGAGTGTAGATATAATCAGTTCAATGTGTCACACGTCAATGCAAGTGAAGTGTGCCTATGTTCACAGGACACTGTTGGTCGAGTGTAGATATAATCAGTTCAATGCGTCACACATCAATGCAAGTAAAATGTGCCTATGTTCACATGATGGCAATGTATAACTGTGTCAATGTTCATGTGACACGAGGCTCAAGTGCCACTATTGATCATTGGACAGTTTTGTCCACAGGATGGCAGATACAGTTAGGGTACAGCTCCGTACTAATACCAGATCAATCCTGACCCATATGTATGAAAAGGTAGTTTACCTTAGGAAAGGGAAGACGTACGATGGGTGGTCTAATATGGCACATTTAAGTTGCAGCTGCAACAAAGGTGTTCATCGTTGACACAGGAAGAAATGACCTAAGCAAGATTAATGTATCTGTAATAATAGTATATCAAATATCAAACTTTGTACAGTTAAGAGAAAATGTTGATGTTTTAGAAGATAAATAGGCTGGAAGTGAGAATTTACATAATTATATATATATATATATATATATACATATATATATATATATAACAGCTGACAAAAGAATTTAAAGAACAAATATATTGAGGAGTACGTCGAGACCTTGCACATGAAGTAGCATCAGGATAACAGCCAAGACTACAGCAACCGCTGGTAAACAGCATGAAATGCATATATAGCTGCTAACCTCATGCACACCGTCTTTCGCATAGTATCTATGCTGCTTAGGTCATTAGTCTCAATTGCCCCAGTTCCAGAAAAAGGCCATCCATGGTAAGCCCACATTTCTCTCGGAAAACGACCTTTCTAAACATACCAGACAGGCAGAGGTCTGGTCAATAGAACCTGTGCTGTACCCCACGTTACCTTTCTGACACATCACTGCCATCCTGCGGACAAAACTGTGCCCAATAATCATCAGCATTAGCTTCGCCTTCGGCATGTTCTGGAAAGTAAGAATGTACATATGGTAAAGTTTGTCCAGCTATTCCATATATTTGATAAGTGCAGTTATTACCACACTGTTCTTAGTGCACACAACGCTGATATCTTTTATCAGCCTTGTGATTCACGACAGAAACCAACGTGGAGATGACAGTGTGCATCTTCTGTCTCTGTATGTGAATATGCAAGAATGGTTGTATAACTTTGCATTTGAGTATTTCAACAATAAATGACAAGGCATGGAGGTGGATAGGACATACACGCAGGAAACATATAACAAAGATCACACGTCAAGCAATTACATGGAACACACTTCTTATATAGCGCAGTATCCATTCCCCGGGACTGCTCAAAGTGCTTTAATTACACTTTACTACCTCCACCGTCTCGACTTCTCTGGGAAGCATTTAGCCACACTGCAATTAATGCGTGAAGACTATTGGTACATAAATATCCACATCACTGTCTATAGCCAGGTACTCATTCATGCTGCTGAGTGAACTGAAGCAATGTTCAGTAAACGAACTTGCCCAAGGTTCAACACCGCCGCATAGGATTCGAACCCGCGTTGTTTCAGTCGAGGGTCCGGAGTTCTTATCGCTGCGTTATTGCGCTCCACTAATGTCATCTTCTTTATTTCGTCTTATATTGGTAGTTGTTTGGTTCATTCCCATAGTGCAGTATTGGGCATCTTGTCTGACCACTTTAGATGTAGGGTTCTGCGCAGGCATTTGTTGATGAAAGTCTTTTTTAGTATGTTCTGTGTAATTCACCGTGTCTCCGAGCCATAGAATAATACTGACTTGAGATTTGAGTTATATATCCTCAGTTTGGTGTTAAGCTTTATTTGTTTTGCCTTCCAAATGTTTCTCAAAATGACCCGTGCTTGTGTGATGCGTCGTGCGTCGTGCGTCGTGCGTCGTGCGTCGTGCGTCGTGCTTCGAGCGTCGTGCGTCGTGCGTCGTGCGTCGTGCGTCGTGCGTCGTGCGTCGTGCGTCGTGCGTCGTGCGTCGTGCGTGCGTGTTTGTGTGTATGTATGTGTTTGGTATGTGTACGTGTATGTGTGTGTGTTTGTGTGTATGTGTGTGCGTGCGTGCCTACGTGCATGCGTGCGTATGATACATGTAGGCATATGGTGTCTTTCGAATTTATGTCGTTTTAGCTAACGTTGTGTTTTTAGTGAAGTAAATGTAGGCGTTATTGCTAGTACAATATATTTTGCCGACGAGATATGCGTCACTGTTCTGGGAACAAAGGTGTTATTTATTTCTTAGAGGTACCCGCATTATAATATGAAAACACCCTGCCCACAATATCTTCCTAAATGCAACTATAATTGAGATGACGTATACACGAGTGTGCATGTGTATGGGTACTCGGTATGTTAAACTTTTCCTCCTAGACGATTTGCATAGAAGACACCAAAAGTATGGATTCATGTTTTAAAACATCGTCAACATACCTATAAGTAGTGTAGACTATATTTAATAATGGACGCCTTTCTAACCGTATTTACGCAGACGTATAGCTCTAGGCGCAGTACTTGTGGAGAACACTTGACAGACGGAACTAACGATACGTAGGGCGAAACACACAACTAATTGTTAATTGTATTGACCGCGATTAGGAAAATATTGTGACAAAAAAACATGGTCCGAACCGTATCAATGTACAGTGATAAACTGAATATAAACAGAAGTACGGACGCTAACAAAATTATAAAGACACGGTCCAACCTTCCGAGCCGTTTGTCCGTGATCAGCAGTCAGAATTTTCATCGGGCAGCTGGGTAACGTCGTAAACGAGACTTTGGAAATTCAGCGGTGATGCTCCACCGTGTATCCTTTCAGGCCGGTGATTATATCAATGCTGGGTGGTAGTGAATCCGAGTTCTGGATGCAATTAAGTTTCCCCGCACTGCAAAAAAGAAAGACGCTGGATAACCCACAGTGATATCGATCGCAGGTGTTGGAGGTTCACGACATTCACACCCTAGATTCCATAAAATTGTCCGTCTTGGGCCAAGGTTGGCAGAGAATGACAGCCTTTAGCTTGGAATGCCAACCAAGGGCCAATGTTGATAGGCCAGTGCTAGGCCAAGCGCCGGAACTGCCGTTGTTGGACCAACATTGGCCCAATCTTACCCCAATGTTGGCTACCAACTTTGCCCCAATATAGTAACATGCATTAGGCCAACATTGGCCCGAGCTGGAAATGCTATCTGGGAAATCGCCTAGAATGAGAAACGACACGACACCGCAACAATTAACTCTAAAAAAACTACCTCATCGCCACCGCGAAAAATCTTTTACACTACCCTCCCCCAACCACGCAACAGGCCTGTCAATTGGCGGGTTTTATGAGCTTTGGGCGCCTCTCCCCAGTATACATCAAATTTTGACACCCGTAGGCCCCTTCTTGTAGGCTATATGAATCAACTAATTTATTTCAATGGTATGAGAATGAAAAATATATCTTTAAAGTTGATATGGAAACACCTTTAGTTATAAGTTTCGTCGATGATGTGCGTTCTGTAAGGGATGCATCGATATGACAGTTTCTAGACGACCACAACTGACCACCCGGCTATTTAGCATAATCTGCGTTTTTCTTAGCGAAGTTGCGGTTAAGCAAAGTATGAAAATTATTTGGAAAAGTCCAGATTGACGGGATCCTGAGGACGAGCTTTCTGCCTTGCGTAATTGCCGTTGCGTGCCAGATTGTCCATGCCTGGCAGGTTCGGACACGGCGCCGCCTCAAGGTGTCTCCTCACTACATCCTTCACGATGTGGCTGGCTGGACTAAAACATAAACTTATATTAATGTATGTGTGTGTGTGTGCGTGCGTGCGTCCGTGCATGCGTGCGTATTTAATTACCGGAAAATGTTATCTTTGGCATCGTCTTTGATGGTCTTGCAGATCGTGGCAACGACTGCGCCACCGAGGGCTGGAGGGTGCTGGTGTTCATGGGCCCCAGGGGTGAATGTATTCGACACCTGTTTCACGGTAGCTTTGCAACTGATGGTGGTGTTTCGGACACTACACCGCCATATGGTCGATTTCACTGCAACAATAACAACATGGTTGTATTACTTACAAAATTATGGCAGGAAATCGTACAAACACTGTATACGTGGAAGGGAGAGAGGGAGGGAGAGAGGGAGAGAGGGAGAGAGGGAGGGAGCGAGGGAGGGAGGGAGGGAGGGAGAGAGAGAGGGAGGGAGGGAGGGAGGGAGGGAGGGAGGGAGGGAGAGAGGGAGGGAGAGAGAGAGGGAGGGAGAGAGAGAGGGAGGGAGAGGGAGAGAGAGGGAGAGAGAGAGAGAGGGAGAGAGAGAGAGAGAGAGAGAGAGAGAGAGAGAGGGAGAGGGAGAGAGGAGAGAGAGAGAGAGAGAGAGAGAGAGAGAGAGAGAGAGAGAGAGAGAGAGAGAGAGAGAGAGAGAGAGAGAGAGAGAGAGAGAGAGAGAGAGAGAGAGAGAGAGAAGAGAGAGAGAGAGAGAGAGAGAGAGAGAGAGAGAGAGAGAGAGAGAGAGAGAGAGAGAGAGAGAGAGAGAGAGAGAGAGAGAGAGAGAGAGAGAGAGAGAGAGAGAGAGAGAGAGAGAGAGAGAGAGAGAGAGAGAGAGAGAGAGAGAGAGAGAGAGAGAGAGAGAGAAGAGAGAGAGAGAGAGAGAGAGAGAGAGAGAGAGAGAGAGAGAGAGAGAGAGAGAGCGAGATTGTTTACCAGTCCTGGTCTTCACGGTGTACGAAACCCGAAGTTGTCGTATAACTTGTTTTTTTCGGATTGAGGAGTCTTCCAGGATTTTTTACAATGGGACGCCGCTGTCCTCGTTGTATGACTGGAATGCCTGCGGCGTGATGTCCGCGATGGAGTCCTCCTCGACAATGCTGGGTTCTTGCAGTGGAGGTAACGAGACGTCCATGGATGTAGTATTCTTAAACAAAACACAAATCATATTTTTTCCCCTTTGAGGTTGGCGAGTAGCTACAAAAGAAATCAGTGAGGCGTGATCGGTTTCTTACGCCCTTGTGAGTGTCTATGTAGTTCACTAATCTATTCAGAAGCGCCGATATGGGGGTCCACGTGGTCCATAAGATGATTGGTCAGAGTGGGCTACGAGGCTGGTTACTGGGGATATTAGACAACCGGACCAATCAGAAAAAACAGTAATTACTATTGGTCTGAATGTTCTGCACCACCCAGCTTTATAAAGAGGGGAGTGTCAAGGACTAAACATTACCGGTTCCATTACAAGCGCCAGAGAATGACATTTTACTTTATTTTATGAAAGTGCGAGAGTAATAGTTTACGAGTACAAGACTGTTAATTGCTTGCTTGCGGCTCTGCTTTCCCGACATGGATCGCGAGTCCTTACGCGTGTCTCCACTGCCATAACGTCGTGCGTTTAGCGTCAAGAGGCTCTGTTTTGCGACGGATGCAACTTATGGCAACACCGAGTGTGCGGGACAGGTATGTTGCATGCGTTTATACCACACTTTTCACTGTTGATACTATAAAGAATATACCATCGAGTTGCTACTAGGCCTACAGAATATGTCCCAGACAAACGCTCCTCAAACTTAACATTCAACATCAAATGACTTTTGCTTTAGGAAAATACCATCGACAACGTGATAGTCTCCCGCATCTACCAGCAAAATTGCTACCAGAGTTAATATAATATTACAAACAATTTGCTATTGTTACATTTTAATTTTCATCTCTTATGCACGTACGAACTTGTCCTAGTCAGAACCGGACACCAATACTTATCATAAATAACATCAGTTTTATATTAGAATACACTGTTCGTATTAATTTGCAGGTGTCAGTAGAGCCGTCTACAGGCAGATGGTGAAGGGTTCCGTTGACTTGCCTCAATGGAAGTGCAGCAATTGCACACCAAAGGTAATATTAGACGGACAACAATACTGAAATTGTATGTCATGTATCATGCAAACCCAGTAATTTTAAAATATAGTCTTTGTATT